>MPUH01001106.1:0-24009 GCA_001970955.1 Stentor coeruleus
AAACAAACCGCTTTACCTACAAAATTCAAGTATTACATAAATATTATCTGGCATATTTATATTATAAGCCTAAATATCAAAACCAAAATTTATAGGCTGCCATTATAAAGCCCTATTTGCACCTGACTTTAAGAAGCCATAATAAATTTTTGAAAAATGGAAGCATGTCAGAAAAACCTTACATTTAAATATTAAGCTGATTCAGAGTTTTTTAGAAGCCAAGCTTAAAATTAAACCAATCTTCAATAATTGATATAATAATGGAACTGGTGTATAAGTCTAAAAGCTTATCAACTTGCCCAATCTGCTCAAAAGTCCTCTCTTCAAAACAGAACCTAAAACAGCATATGAATATCCATACAGGAAACAAACCTTACAAATGCCCTTTTGCTAACTGTGAAGTTTCATTCAAGCATGCAAGCCAACTTTCCAACCACAGAATGTTTCATCATTCACATTATGTCATATACCAGCCAGATTTCAATGATTTTAGGGCATTTATAAAACTCTTAATAGCAACTCTGCATGGCAAACAAGAATTTTCATATACTATTCCTAATGGGCCTTTAACAATAGATGATGTAATACTACCGAAAATCTCAGGACCTCAGGAAGGCATTAAGCTTCCAATAGTTAATAAGCTTATGGATTCAAGTAATTAAATTAAATTGTCTATGCTTGGAAAAAAAAGCGAAAATGTATAGCAAATAGAAATAATGAATAAAAGGCATATATTTTTATGTATAATAGAAGCATATTATGGTTCAGGAAATATCAGTTCAAGAATGAGAAGTCCCTAGATTGAGAAATACTTCTACTTAACTTTAGTAGTTTGCTTTACCTTCAAAAACTCAAGATATTGGAGGGAAAGTTTTAAGTCAAGACATAACTTAAAAATGTATATTGCATGTTTGAATACGCTATGAACTTAGAATTTAGGCTTAATTAAAAACTCTATTTTTTCTAGCTTCATTCGGTAGAAAATAATTATATGATTAGCAATGAATATGCTTACTAAAAAATATGTTTACATAGTATCATTATACATTCAAAGTAGTTTGATTCTATGCAGTATTATTTATGTCGTTTACAATATTGGGTTTGGCAATTTTGATAGGTTCCAAGAATATATAGTAAAATGCAAAATTTGTTAATAAATAAACATATCAAAATAATCTTAATTTAAAACCAGCCTAACTCCTCACGCATATGCAGAACCTATAGGAGAAACAATACTTTCAACAGAATCATCTCAAACTATATCACACCTTGAGTAAAAACTTAAAAAAGCACTAGAGAAATATGAAAACAATATTGAAAATATTCAGAACTATATAAATTTATTAAGAAAAAAGTTAGATTCCGGCGCAATTCTTTCATCTTTAGACGATCAGCTGAAAAAAGTAAAAGAAAATCCTTAGATTCTACAAATCATTCAAGGTCAAAGAAAAAGAATGCCAAGATCTTCACAACACAACTATAATAAACAATTTTCAAACTAAAATTCAGCCTCTTATGCTTGATAAAAACTGACTCGAAACTAATCTTAATGAAGCAGAAAAAGATATAAAAAGACTTCACGAGGAAATCAAATGCCAAAGCAAAATAATCTATTAATTACAAAGTAAAATTCTCTCAAGACCAGTCTTTGATATAGAAAAAAAATACGAAAATCTGGCTAAAGATCATGAGCAAACAAAAAAGACATAATGGATCATGGCTACCAAAAAGAAATATTTGAATCAAAAATAAAAGACCAATCTGGGGAAATTGCTTTCCTCAAAAAAAATAAAAATTTATGAAAATCTTCAATGCATTCAACAAAAGAATGGCATTCATCATAGTGAGAAAATAGAAAAATTATTAGAAGCTGCGAAAAATGAATGTAAAATCATAATACATGCTGTAGCTAAGGAAAAAATGATAAATTTAGCTTGATAACCTTGAAAGCTGAGCAGTTGGAAAATAAGGAAAATCAAATAAACCATATGCTGAAGTTGCTGCAGAATAGAATTTCTTCATCGAACTTTGCAAAGTGTAATAACTTAACTACAAAATTTAGCATTTACAGTGAGTGAACTATGAGTCTTAACTTTTTATCAGTGATTCATATAATTTCTTGGTTTTCTCAGCAATTCTTTAGACTTTCTTATTTTTGAGATATAGTAAAGCATACTTCTTTACTTGTCTATACTGCATGGATACTAAGGATTGCATTCCATTTAGCAAGCTTAGTAGGCAATGAGGAGGAAATTTCAATTTTTTTAATGGAATAATAATTCTTATGATGTTGTAAAGTGTAACAAATTATCAAAAGAGTTTGAAATTACTAAGCAGGATCTTGAAGAAGCGCTTAGAGAAAATTATGATTTGCATGATTTGAAATCAAGTAGGTAGGCCATTACGAATAAGCAGAGCTATCATATTTTTTTATGATCTATTATATAACTAATAATATAGTATTTTCATTTAATCATAAAAGTATTAGAGTTTATAACAACTTAAATTAAATTAGTAGTAATCACTTTAAGCATAAAATTTAAATTATAAAATTAGCAAATTTAATATAGTCTACCCATGATTTATATATTGATAGAAGCCATAAATTATTTACCGCACACAACTATATAACTAAACTATATACTCTTTATTCTAGCCTGAAATTAAACGATAATCATCTTGGTTTTTAAGCTTCGCATATAAAAGTATAACTAAACCAAAAGTCGAGCCCAAACCTATAAAAAAAAATATTGAATACTTTGCTACAGGTAATACAAAAGTATATAGGCTCACTTTCTGCTCTTCTATATTGAAAACTGCAAAAAATTCATTAAAAAAAGGTCTTCCTAATACCCATTCATCTGTATTACTTTTTGCTATCATTATTTGGCACAGTCCTTCATCAAAAATTACATAACTACTCGGACTAATAAACAATGCAAACTCTTCAGCCATAAAATGAATATAAGGGTATTTTTCTGTGTAATCGTTATTACATCTGCAAAAATAATTCTCATTTTCATTATAACAAGTCTGATTATCTCCAATTCTGCTTAGTATTTTTTCAAGAATTTTATTAGGCCCTCTAATAAAATAATCTTCTACTCTTAAGCAAGCTACATTATTGTCTTGAATAAATTCATATGTATCGCCAAATATCTCAATTCCAATCGTCTGAAATGCCCAATCGTCGTTAGTGTTAAAGTCAAGATATTTATGTCTAGAATATACTCCTGCACTTGAATTTCCTAATGAAAACTCCATGTCTTTTATATTCAATGAGTAAATAGGCTCACTGATACTCCCTTCAATGTAAAGATTTCTTATAAAAGAATTTGTTATTGATAATTTGTTCCCTAGACCAAAATAACCATAAACGTAATTACTTTGATTGGAAAAATCACCTAGAAATATTTCTTGGTTGTTTGTTGATAGGTTTAAGAAACTAACATGCTCTACTGTCAGAAAACCTGAAGTATTATGGAAGTAATAGCCGGATGTTAGGTTTTTTTGTGATGTGCTAGATGAAATGTTATATCCTTGATTGCTTGCCTTATTAGCAAGAGGTATGGCAAAAACAGAGTGACTCTGGGATATTTGCATTGAATATTGAACTTGAGGATTTCCTACACTAAAATCAACTAATAAAGACTCTTTATCTGTTACTTCAGTTACATAAAATCTCCCTTGGAGTTTTGAATTTCTTCTTAAATTGGCTAGTTTTAGAGTTATTGGTTTACGATCGGTTTCGCCTTTAAAAAGGCTAAAGGATGCGCTTGTCATAAGCGACAAACCCAATAAAATTAAAATCATTTATGGAAATGAATGCTGAAGCCTAATACTTTATTATGAGTAGCATATAAATTTTTGATTAAAAGTAGGAAAGTTAGGATCAGTTCTCATCACTTTAAAAGATTTCTCTAATAACACCCTTATTTCAAATTCACTTTCCTACTTCAGCACCTAAATCATTTAAAAACTAACTCACACTCAAATGATACTAAATCTGCCTCCTCCAATAATCAAATCATTCTACAGCAACTATTTTCATCAATCACTACCTTTAAGCCCACTCTCAGACCATTTTTCCTTCAAAAGCAATTTTCTATTCAAATTTTAATAAATCTAACTAACTAACCTAGTTTTTCATAGCCCCATAGTCATTGACGTCCTTCTTTCTCTTAACAAGAACAGCAGCAATAACGACAACAATCAGTATAATAACAAATGCTAGCAAAACGTAGAACTTGTAGCTACTGAAAAATGAAGTCTCATTGAATCTGTATAGATAAACATCTTCTCCATCAACATCAAAGAAAGCGAGATACTCTTTGAATAATGGTTTTCCTAAAATCCAAGTGTCTGATGATTCTAAACAAACTAAGAATTCGCAAGTTCCATTAGAATAATTAATGTAACTGCGTGGATAGATGTAAATCTTTTCTTTTTGAATGACGAAATCCAATCTTAAAAAGTCATCAATATCTTCTTCATTACAACTTGTATAGTATCTACCATTCTTCTTTTCATAACCGTAAAATAAATTGATATAACGTTCGAAAAGGTAGAGCTCGCCTGAATTGCACCAAATAAGCTCTTGAGTAAAATCGAATTTAGCTGAGCTTGAGAATCCGCCAAGGTTTCCATAAAAATTTTAGAAATTGTAAAGGTCCATCCATCATCAGCATCTAAGCTATGATAATCATTGTCTTCGTATTTTCCAGCGTTGTAGTCACCGACCTTGAACTCCATATCACGTAAGTTAATTGAAAAGACTGCATCACTAATGGCTCCTGTACTATAAAGTCTATGGACAAATGTATTTTCTACAAGATCTTTATCAAGATTAAGACCAATATCCCCATAGTCATCAGTGAATACACCAGTGTAGTTAGCAATGAAGATTTCTTGATCTTTTACAGTAAGGCCATTGAATGAGACAACATCTTGTCCAGTGAAACCTTTAAGATTCGATAAAGTCCCTTCTTTAACGTTAGTTAAAGTTGAGCTGGCAGACATGTTGTACCTTGATGATCCTTCTTTTTCAGCAAAAGGAATGCTAAAGGCTGAATTAGTCAGAGTAAGGAACATATTGACTGCGACTTCTGGAGTGCCAACATGGAAAGTTGCAGCCAAATAACCTGTACCATTGTCTAAAACTGTATCGCCTTCGTGCATTTTGATATTCTTACCAAGCTCACTCTGCTTTACAAACTTCAAAGGAACGGAAGCAACTAGTCCTAATACAAAAATTAGATAGACCATTTATTACCATAATTTTGATTACTCGATAGGTGAATATTAGCTATGGCTAAAATGGAATTACAAAGCCACGTCAGATAAAGCAAATTAGACTAGGTAATTTTCTTTACAATTAAAGGATAAGATCTAGATTATAACTATATGCTGATTTAGAATTCATAGTGATTTTTTAGAAATTTGGGTTTCTTGTATGATTTTTTTGACCTTGAAAGAACAAGATTAATAACTTGTTTGTCGAAGGAAAATTATGGTATTAAACTTTAAGTAGCTTTGTGGAAGTGATTCATATTCTTATATTTTTAGTTTTTGATTAAGGTTACATCGATAATAATCTGAGTTAATTCTGCAATTTCCAAAATAGCTTTGAAGACTTAGATTTGCTAAGCATAATACTAAAGGTTTGTAAATTAGTTATTACTTTGTATAGTTTATAGATTTTTTTGGGAAAAGCCTGCTATGTAAGTTTATTGAAACTAAAACAATATCATTACAAATTGAATGAGAAATATTTAATCCTAATTAGAATACAATAATAATTTACTGCATATCAAAGCAAGCCATAAATTTAAAGCTAATCTAATACCTTGCACATATATAGAACTCAAATATTTCAACTAAATCATCTTAGATCATATCATAACCTGAGCAAAAAAACATAGAAAACACAAAAAAATACAAAATGACATGAGAACTGCATAATCACTAATAAAAATTGTACTTTGACACAAATCCTTTTACTTCAGAATGTTAGCTGAAAAAGAAAATTCTTAGCATTCTAAAAAGTGCTAAAGCCTAGATCTCCATAAAATGCTCACAATAAGCAACTTTAACTAAAATCCAACTCTTCATATAAGGTAAAATCAACTCTAAACTAATTTAATTAAAGTAAAAAAAGACTCTCAGGAAATCAATTTAGATCGAAATAATATTCAATTACAAAAGAAAATCTTTCAAAGCCTACCTTTGATATGAAAAAATAGAAAATCTGACCAAGATCGAATTGAGCTAAAATGATATTGAAAACTAAGTAGTTGGAAAATTAAGAAAACAGAATAGTCACATGTTAAAGTTGCTGCAGACTATGATTACTTCATTTAACCTTGTAAAATGTGGTAAATTATCGAAAATTTATAATTATAGATAAAAGATGACAACTAGAAGTATTCTAATTTAGCAAGAAAATCTAATCTATTGGATTAGAGTAAGATCAGCATTAAAGTATTTTATTGTGAGTGAACAAAAGAAAAAAATAATCAATTTCACTATATTAAGAATAAAATTTAATATCCTACTCTGACAAAAATATTGTTTTTTTAAGTTTATCATTCAAAATCTTTACAACTATTTTTTTAGTTGTTTCTAGAATTCTTTCTATTACTATGTATAATTATATAATGAAATTTAAAGATTTTTGTGTGTATATTCATTGTCTTAATAATGATCTCACTTATAAAAGTTGATGTATGCGAGTTTTATTGACTTTATAAAGATAAAACTAAGGATTTCAAATACAAAATGCATGCAAGGCCTTTCGTGATATGTCAAAAGTATATAAAACTTTGTTGTTTAGTGAATTTTGGTTTGGTTAACTTCATGAACAAAGAATTGTATAGGAAAAATTTGATAATTTTTTAAAATTTTTCACAAAAATGGTAACTGCTTTAGTTTCTCATAATAAGATGTACTTATTCATATGTTAAAATCTACCCAAAATAAAGGGCAACAAAAATAACACAACTTGAGGTTGTATATATCGGAAATGAGTATTATACCTTTAAGTCCTTATCATTACTTTTTATGTTTTTCAAGAAAAACAAGTATATAGCAGATTTGAAGGTTTATATAAAAACTGAGATTATGCTTATTGTAAGATTTTGCTTAAAAATTGGTTTATGTGGAATATTTCTAAAACTCTGAAATTAGGTTTGCATTATAATCCAGTTTGATATAGATGTAACAGCCACAAATTGACTGATAAAAGTAAAGTTTGTTTTTGTTTTGATAAGAAATGTAATTATCTCCTTTCATTAGCATCTGGAACAGTTTTTCATGATTGCAACAATATCTTTCAAGAAATCCTGATTCTAATGTATGAATAGGCTATTTACACAAAAATATAGTCTGCATCTTATGAGTATTGTATTGACAAATTCACTTTAAGAAATGCTTTAAAAAGCTCAGAGAGTTAGCAAGCATTACATATTTTAAAGACTGTCATTAGGCTATTTGCAGCAATTGAAGACTAGTATAAATAAACTAATGATAACTCATTCGTATTAAGCTTTCTTCTGGTTGTAGAGGATGGGCAAGTTTTTAAATCGTAAAATTACCTAAAATATAATCACTAATACTACCGTCCAAGATTAAAACTATATTTTTGATTATAAAAAACTCATATTCTAAAAATATAACTTATGAAATCAAAGCAACACCTTAAAAACTAATCATTAAAACCACAACTACAACTCAAATTAACTCGAAATTTAATCTGAATTATGATAATCTTACTTATTAAATCGGCCTTAGGACTTTTTTTTCTCTGTCTTTCCCAACGTCAAAACAGTAGACTCTCCCTCAGAACAGTTGCTAATAACCGTAAAGAACTCTTTATTATAAGAAGTGCAAAATGTGTCAATAACAAATGATTTCCTTATATCTCTATCATCACCAATAACCTTTTCATACTGAAACTTATCGCCAATAACTTCAACAAACCTAAAAGTATTCCCACATCCATATAAAAGATAATCCCCAGATTCACTAAATTTCATGCACTTAATAGGTTCATTATGATTATAAAAGCCAACCTCAGTACCATTAAGCGTATATATAGTAATACCAACTCCACTTGAATAAATAGCAACAAGTCCATATTCACTAATTGAAAGTAAACGTATAGGTTTAGCTAAAGATAGTTTCCTTAAACACTGTGCTGAACGAATTGTATGCATAAGTACAATACCGTTTATTGATAAAGACAATAAAATATCATAATTTTTCTGTACAGCTAATTGGCGTATAGCTTCAGAATGTCCAAGATAAAGATTAAATGGTTTTATTTTTTTGCTGGTTGTTATATTTTCCCAAGCAGCTATTGAAGTATCCATACTACCAGTAAAAAGTAATTCTTGTGCTGAGGTTACACATGTAACAAGACCTGCATGATGATGAACTGATTTTATAAGCTGACCTTTTAGTGTGTGCATTTTGAATGAGTTATCAATATAGAAACCTGAAACTAAAATTTCATCATACCAAAGACAATATTGTTGATCATTTCGTTCTAAAACTTTGTTTGAGCTTGTGTGGAATGTGTACTTCCATTGTACAGCTTCTTCCCATTCATCTAGTTTCATATCACAAGCACCTTCTAGTCGGCAAGTTACTTTATTATCAGGACTAGTCTCACGACATAGGTAAAGATAACCTTTTTGTGCTTTGATTAACCAGATGGCTTGGGCTGTTGATAGGACAGCGAGGATTTTTTCTTGACTGATAATTTCTTCTGATTCGATTTGGTTATCTTTAGTCTTACATTTTTCAAAAATGTCAATGAAACGCGCTTTACTCTCCTTAGCTGGGTGGGCGCCTTTGAAGAGTTGGACTGGGGTTTGCCCGAAATGTACAATTTGCTCGATGTACCCTTGCAATGAGTCTGTGTCAGGGAGTTTTTTCCTTAATGCGGCAAAGGAGTCTTCATACGTTATAGATGAAAAACGATTAAATGCTAATTCAGCTTGCTGTCCTTTCTGTTTATACCCGAAAATCAAATCAATCCACTCATGTAAATGTGAACTCACATAGTTACTCTCCAAAGCTTTTCTATGCTTTATTATAAACTCTGTAGATGTCGAGGCCCATTTCGGTAATTCCACATTATTCACAGCTTTCATATCCTGCCTTATTCCCATATTTTCATTATTAAGATTCACTAGAACTTCTGGTAAATAAAAAAGTTCAGGAACAAGCTCTTTAACATCCCCAGTTGTCCCTTGGCCACTTTCCCAAGCTGCTTCAATACTATAAAAAAGCCTATCAGCAACATCAAAATTACCTCCTTGTAAGCTTTTCGCTAAATCAGTATAAGGATCAATTCTTACTAAATAATGTAAAACAATCCCTGCGCTTGAATAATGCGAACCATAATGAAAAGAATCCACTTCTTCATCAGCAAACATAGAAAACTTCCTTTTAGCTTCATTTCGTCCTTCTTCCCCTTGTGCCCCAATAGGATAAATAAAATTTCTATAAAAACTATCATCATCAATCTTAAGCTCATCAGCTGAATAATTTTTTAGTATCCAAGGAAAAACAGGATATTGACTAATATCATTAAAACTCCGACTAGCGAATTTGTTTAACAAAAGAAGGTATTCCAAATTCGAAATCAGCCCTTTTTGCCACTTTTTCTTATGTTTTTGAAGAATTTTCTTAGGGTCTGCAACAACATGCACCATTTTTGCCTGCCACATTTTCATCAACTCCATAGCTTTTTTCTGTAAATCTTCGTTAAAAAGGTTAAAATAAACTGATTTCCCATTTTTCAAATAAATTTCAAAAGCTGTATGTCTATGTATAAATCTTCTTGGAAACACTTCAGCAATATCACTAGGGTCCCAGATTTTCTCGCATTTTTTAAGCAAATATGTAAACTCCAAAGCACTTCCAACATAAAATTCTTCTTTAGGCTTTTCTTTCCCTTCACTTATAAAAAGCAGATAATCTTGTGAGATTTCTAAGAACCCAAATATTGAATTGCCTACTTGAATCCTTTCACATTTAAACCTTTCAGCATCTTGCATTCTATCAATTGTTAGTGGCTCTTCACCTTCTGAGTCTAAAGCATTTAGAAGTTCATCTAAAGATTCTTCTCTAGAGTTTTTCATTACAGGAAGTTTTATATGCCTAGGAGACAATATACTCATCCTGGTTTTTAATTGTGGGAGTTCATAGATTTGTTTGGTTTTCTCAACAAATGGCATTCGACCCATGCTGTCTATTGTAGGTTTAAGTCTGAATTTTCCTGTTGCTGTTCCTGTTAAGATAGCTTTTAGATTTTCTACACCTTTACAAAAGGATTTATACTTTTTTTCAGCCATTCTTCGGGTCCTGTCAAGTTTCTGCTCATAAATACTTTTAGCTTTTTCGAAATCAGCGGTTTTTGTATCGATAAATCGTTTAACTCGTTCTTCGAGCTCGTCGTTTACTGGAGGCTCGTAGCCTGAATTTGTGTCAATTTGAGCTTTTTCTATGAAAAAATTCAGTTTCATTGATGTCAGGGCTAGGAAGTAAAAATGCACTTTTATTATCCAATCATTAGAAGTCAATAGATTTAAAAGCTCAGTTTCATTGTCTTTAGCTTTTCTATATCTGTTAAACATCTCTTTAATTTCACTTATAAAGTTTTTGTAATCAGGGGCAATAGTATTTTCTATATAGCTTGCAAGGACACTGATGTAGAGATTTCTTTCAGCTCTGTTGACTCTGGAGCGAGATGTACTGTAAACTTCTAGTTTATGCCTTTTTAGTAGGCTGTAGAAATTAATTACATCATTGTCTTTGCTTTGCTCTTTATTTTGTTCTTTGTTTTGGTCTTTATTGTGAAAATTCATAATAACAGAATTTAAGTCCTGAGTAAAAACTTCGGCTTCACGAATAAAATCTTTAAGGAAGCTCAAAATTGGATTATGTGCATCAGCAACTAGTATTTCAGTGCACTCCGCAATAACATAATAAGCTAAAAACTTATCCATACTCAACATATCCTCTATTTTCTCAAAAGGTGTATTCGGTTTAAAAAGGTCAAAATACGTATTTTTCTCAGCAGAAGTAAAACGACAATCCCACCTACTTCTCTGCCCAGGAGATACCGTCAAATAATTTGAATTTAATACTCCTCCCTTCAAAACCAATTTAAGCATATTAATCAGTCTTTCATCCTGTTTTACATGTAACCCCAAGAAAATAAACTTCAAAATCATTCTTAAAAAGCCTCCTTCTCTCAAATATGTCTTCGAACTATTTCCAACAACAAACGAATCTTTAGACATAAATTCATTCTGTAAACAAAAGCACATAAAATATAAAGGTGGGTATGTTGAATTAATCAGCTGCATCTCAATACTTAATTTCAACATATAATCAACAAGTGGTATATAAATATTTAAATCTATCAATGATGAGCCTGAGTATTCTGCATTTAATAAATCTTCTAAAACCCCAACAAATTCTAGAAAATGCACTGCCACACTTTTACCTCTAGTCGTTTCACATGACTCAGATTTAAACAACAGCTTATCTAAATCTGTCATTATTTGATGATAAAAAGATAAAGACCAAGTAAGCCCAGTTTCTGTAAAGTCCCTTGATATTGTCACAAGAAATGTTCTGAGCTTGTTAAAATTCTTGACTAAAGCTGCTTTCCTAAAAACACTTAAAGCTACTTTTTCCATCTCATCAGGGATTTCACTATAAAGCGGTACAAGCCATCCAGGGAAATTTTTTCTTTTAAATATCAATAGGGCGAAATCTTTATCTTGGGCTTCATTTGCCAGACTATCACACAATTTTTTCTTTTTTTCACAAGTTCTAACACGTTTAGTTAGCGTATCAACAAAGTTAATAAATTTATCACGACGTTTTTTATCAGTGATTTTTGTAGCTTTTTTACAAAAGTTCAACAGTTCAGCAAAAGTGTCTGGTGACACATTCTGGTCTAAATTTTTATCAATAGAACTACATAAACCGGTTATAAAATCATATTCATCCTTACCACCTGGCAAAATTTTCTTATCTTTAGAAATTTCTTCGCATTGATCATCAGTGATTTTCAATATAAACCGTAAAATACATGACTGGGCAGAGACTTCATGGACACCTTTTAATAAGTAAATCATAGAATTTACCATACTTTCATAGCATTCTCGTTTGAATTTTTTAAAGCTGAGCATTTCTATGAATTTGCAAAAGAGTTCTATATTAGTGGATTGCATAGAAAAAATTAAGATTAAAATTCCATCAATGTTATCATATTCGATATATTCAGGGATTAAGTTTTGCCATATTTCCATAAATGATTCGTCACAGGATTTTTGTATTGCGTTGAGTTGATCAAAAATACCATAAAGGGTCTCTTTTTCGCATTTGAAATATTTTCTGATATTTAAACTTAGAGTTCCTGTGTAATGACTGCTACTTTCTTCATCGAGATCGTGCCAGAGTTTTTTGTTGAGAAAAAGGCTTTTAAGAGCTTGTTTATGATGGTTTTGATTCCATTCTAAATGCCCGATAATTTTTATTAAGGCGTCAACTAGCTGGACATTTGGCTTTTTTATTGACTCTTCTAAGACAAAAATAAGCAGATCAAAAAAGTCGTCGTCTAAGACAATTTCAACATTTTGGGCGATACACACATCAGCAATGACATCAAGGAGGATTATAATACCTTGGATTCCTTTCTGACTATCAGCCCATTCTTTGATAAGTGGTAAAAATATTTTTAATCCTCCATTTGCTGCTATAGCCTCAATAATACTAACTCCATTAAATCTCTCACATTCATTTCTAATCTCAATCTTATCAATACCAGGGACTTCTGGGTAAGTGCCTCTTGGATGCCACTGGAAAGAAATATTTTCAAAAATGAACCTCAAACTGTTCTGATCACTTTGAATATCTTCTGCAGTTGATATCCCATCAGGATTAAATCCTAAGTTATACTGAAAACTCAAGAAGAAAATTTCTTTAAAATGATTAATGGTCAAAGCTTTTTTCGTTATAAAAAAAGTTATAATCCTTCCTTTAAAAGCATTCTGTGCTGTTTCACTATTCCCTAAAATTAACTTAGAAAAGTTCTCTTTTGGCCTAGTAACCTTGCCTTGTACTTCAACTTTGCATTTATCCGTATTAATAAAAATTTCAATCTCAGGTTTATCACTAGAAAACTTGAGTTTCGATGGGGATTTCAGGCTTATTCCAATAAGATTCCATTGTTTTTCATGTATAGTTTCATTAGAAATCACTGTAAAAATTTTTTTTTCTTGGTAATAATCTACCATAACCCTTTGAGAATATATACTCAAAGCAAAAAGCGAGTTATTACTTGCTAAAAAGTTAGCTAAAGTGCTATCTTTATCTAATGAATCAGGGTAAATCCAAAAAAATATCGAAAACTCTTTAGGCGGAAGAAGAGTTTCATTAGCACTAACCTCACATTTTAATAAACTCTTGCTTTCACGGAAACAAAAATATCGAGTTGGCGCTGCACAGGTATGATTAGCTTGGAATTTATAGTGTTCAGTAGAGCAGCAAGAGTTTTTTATAGCATTAGATAACGATCTATATAAAATAAGCTGTTTTTCTCTGCTTCTGACACTCCTCCTGCCGATTTCAATGATTTTTTTCAGTTCCTGCGGAGTGATGTGATGACAAATAACAAGAGGTAAAGTTTTTTCTATAAAAGATAATAAAAAAGTACTAGAACTCCTTTCTAAAGCATCAAGAAGAAGATCTGTAGTCCGAGAATTAGCGAAATGTGCAGCATTATAACAGTCATCAAGACATACTTGTATATGTTCAAGGCATAGTTGAATATGCTCAAAATTTTCTTTTCCTGTACCTAAATTATCGCAATCACTAAGAAGTTCAATGACTAATGGAATAACTTCAGGAGTTTTCACATTCCTTAGCTGGGGTTTACCAATATTATTAGTCTCAAAAAGTATATATAGTAAGCTTTCTATAGATTTCATATATATCTCGCTTCTGATTTTCGCATAACTCTCGCTTTTTATTGTATTCGTCACTGCACTGAAGTCAAAATCCTGCAAATGCTTCTTACAAGTAGGGTTGTCTTCTATTAAAAACCTCACACATTCCAAAATACTCACCCAAAGTGTTATTATGTCTTCATTTTCTTCAAATTTACCTGTTATAATCTCTTTTAAAGTACTCAGGGTCTCAGCTTTGAGAAAACTTTCCTGGCACTGTTTTTTCTTAGAAGAGTCTTTAAGTATTTCTTGCATCGAGTTTAAAAGCTTGATTTTCATTGAAACACTATCAACTTCTTTAAGTAATTTATTGAATTTCATATAATTCGAATCATTACGGAACTTAAGTAAATGAGCCAAACAAGCCATACTCAAATCAGAACATTCTGGGTCTGAAACAAAATTGTCTTGTAAAATTAGATCCATTAAAAGCCCTGAGTTTTTTAGTTCTCCATCATGAAGTGTTGTTAATAAATATTTTATAAGGACAAAAAAGTTTACAACATTTTCACTACTTTTCTGTGTCCTTTTTATCAATGATATAACTCCAATAAGAACTTCTAATAAACCATTTGATATGCATTCTTCAATCAAATCCTGTGTGTTCATGATTTGCCCTTGTATCCAGTTGCTCATTTTTGCTAAATGCCCGATATTGTCTTGGTTAAATTTCAGTGAATCGACTATAGACTTGCTTATCCAAGATAGATTTTCATTAGAATATAAATGTTCAGTCCAGATTTTATTCCAAATATTATTAGCATTGGCGCTAAAGTTCAGTTGATCTAATTCATAATAAGATACAAGTTCGAAAAAAGGGACTGAAAAAAGGATTTCAATTAGTTTGCATTCTTTTAAGTTTTCGAATCTAACTTCTTGTTTTTTTTTCTTGAGGATGATGAGGTACTTTTCAAGGAACTGCAGGGTAAAAGCTTGAATTTGTGGGGATTTTCCTAGAAGTTCTTTGGAGATGTCCTAGGTTTTTATTACCTTTTGTAGAATTACGGAGAAGAGGATCACTGGGAAACCTTCTTGGTCTGTGTTCACTGCAACGGTTGTGAAGATGTCGAATAAGGAACGGTACAGTCTGCCGATTATACCATCGTCATTGTCGTAGCTTAAGGATTTTACTGAAAAGTAAAACTTGGTGTAGGCTAGGATTGTGTAGAAAAAGATGTTTTTGACCTTTTCCTTTATACCTTTTATAAGGTTTCTAGTAAAATCTAATTTAGAAGGCACAGTACACATGTTCTGAATGATACTGATTGACAGAAGGTACTTTTGTATAGCTAAATATGTAGCATCAGAAGGCACTGATGTAGTAAAATCCTGTATATCCAAAAGATGCACAAAAACAGAAGCAAAACTACCTTTAAGTATATCACAGGCTAATGAAGGTTCTTTTTTCCCAAGCATATCAAATCCTAATAGCAAATAATAAATAAGATCGCTTACAGGTCGTCCTGCCCCTGAAGCAAAAAGACTTACTTTTTTATCATCACCTTCAAAACACTCAATATGCCCAATCAAAGCTGCATATCTACGGTCGCTAGTTACATGACCTAAAATCACATAAATAATACTTAGTACCTGGCCAAGCAAATCATGATCATTTTTCTTTTTACTTCTGCAAAGAACAAGTTCATATAAAATGCTCAGAAAAATATAAATAATTTTAATAAAACAAAGACAATTCGGCTTTGACAACATGCCTAGTATTATATCTTTGAAGTGGTCGATAAAGTTTTTTTCCAGTTTCAAGTTTATGTTGTTGCATTTTTTTAAGATAAAGGCGAAGTTCCAAAAAATGGGATAGTGATGAGTAAGAAATTCATGTAGTGAAGCTGTTGGGTCTTTTGAGTCCATGTTCATTTCTCTTATTGCTTTGACTAAAGTGTCGTTGACTGCTTTGCAAGTGGCAAAAATTATGTCTTTTGGGATTATCAACTCTTCAGGGTCTTTTTCTTTGAACTCTCGTTCTAGTGTTGAAGTCACGGTATGGAACTCAGAAAGCTCTACACCCATTGCATCTAAGTATCTAGAGCAGGCTTTGGATACTTCAGGCAGGTCCTGAAGGTTCATGCATTTGAGTTTTGAGTGGCCAACTCTTTCGGACATTTTTATAAAGACCTTCTCTTACATCCACTCAGCAATTTAAATCAATCCTATAACTTAAACAAAAAGATTCACAGTAAATAGATACTCTAATAACAAAAAAAAAAAGACTATACTATGGAAGAAAAGTCCCAAGTTGATTTCTTTAAGTTTATAAGCACGGTGAAAATACGTTTGAGTCTCTTAGAAACAGCGCTTGTATCCTGTAATAGTCTAGACTACATTCTTGTTACTGATGAATCGAGATTTGTCAAGAAAAAACCTGCGAAATATTTCACGGCAATTCAATATCTGCAGAAAATCATTGAAGAAAACGAAGCTAAATCTAAGTATTCGTTGCAATCTAACCCAAAACTTTGTATTTTGTATCGTAATGGGACTAAGCAACTATGCTCAGAGTCTAAACTCAAGGAATATGTCACACAAAGATCAGTATTCCGGTCTGTAGATTGTATACAGAAACTATCTAACTATATAGATGCAGAAAAGATTTACAAAGCTAAAGCTGTGTATATGAATAAAACATATACTACAAGTTTTACTATAGGAAAAGTAGCTATAAGTGACCCTTTGACTATTTCTAATATGATGGATGTTATGACAGCATTGGTTGGGTCTTTAGAAAACGCTGAAATAAAAAGAGTTGTTCAGATCGAGTTGGAATTCTTAAAAAATTATGACGGGAGTTTATGGTTAATGGGATGCAATAAATGCTTGCTAGTTGAAGCATGTTATACACTTATCCAGCCAATCAAAGCTGAAGAAGACATCGGGCTCCTAGCCAAAAACATTCCCAGAATCGCAAAAATTAGACCGCCGACAAAAAAATCTTCCAAAAGCAAATACTATATAATTCCATCGAGAGACCCAAAAGAAGACAATAAAAAATACACATTTTTAAGAGGCCAACTAAGAAATACCGCAAGTAATCTTAACACCCCAATAAGATTTACAACTCCACCTTTAGAAGAAGCTTCAGATCATCTAATCAACACCCAGCCCTTAAAATTCAGCTCAGAATTCAAAAATAAAAAGTTGAAATCAGTTTCGCAAATCGATTTTGTCTCAAGTCCTACATCAGAACCATCAAGTATAAGTACCCAATCATTAAAAGGTATAATCAAAAGGCCGATTTCAAATCTTATAGAAAGCTATTTAGATAACTCAAAAAACTCATCTAGAGAAAAAAATCGGACAAAAAAAGAAAAAATAAAAAAACTTACAGAAACTCCGAAATCATTGAGTAATACTGATAGGATTAAAGAAAGAAGCCATTTAACTTTAAAAACTTTACCTAGGCTTAGCCCAATCCCACAGAAGCAGGCTTATGGGAAGAATTTTATTGAGTTGGTTTTGAAAACTTATTATAAAGATCATGATTTCCCTAGAGGGGAATTTGGTATGGGGCCCGATATTAGTGCTGAGGATTTTTCTAGGTTGATTAAATGTACTGATAGGCTGAATTTGGATAATCAAGATTTGTCACCGAAATACAATCATCTTTTGGTAAAACCGGTACTTGAAGAAAGCTATCTTTCTAGAACATCAACTCCCTGTAGCAGATTACCCCCAAGTAGGAATGAAAATAAAGAGAAGGGTAAAAAAAATAAGAAGAATGAAGAGACTTTAGCAAGCACAATTAAAAAAATGAATAAGAAAACAATGGAAAGAATGAGCATTATCTTAACATCTCCTCGTGCTAGATTATCTGTTATAAATAGACCTTGATTGATAATTTTTATTAACTTCAATAGGTAGTCATAGTTATATTTATATAATTATCAAATATATTTTTAAAACTTAGTAAACTCAAAAGGTTCTGGTTCCTGTGAAAATAAATCACTTCTTTTTGGTATTGGCTGTGGGTCAGATTTAACAGGTTCAGCAAGAGTTGGTCTTATTCCTCTAACAAGTCCATACATCAAAGGTACACTACGACTTTTCGCATCTTCTGAAACACGTAATTCACGAGCCATATGAACTCTTTCAATAACAGGCTGTGCAGGTTGACCAGATTCTGCTAAAAATACACTTAAAGCATGATGATAATTGTTATATTGAAAATATTCTCTTATAAGCTCATTTATCAATAGGTTTTCATCATTAATTCTTGGTCGATTTACATCCTGATCATCTAACGCTGCAAAAATTTCCGCTCGGATTTTCGCTTTGATATCTCCTAGAACCCCGCGCTTAAACAGGGTTTCTTTGAGTGCTGTTTTCAAATCTTCCATTGTAGCCATTTTATATTATAATATAAAATCATGTTTTTCTATTTCGTTTTGCAGCTTTGTCTCGCCCGTAAGTTTTATTGTAGTTGATCAACCAAAGCCAGTATTGCTATTATCATCTACTTTATCTTCTTTAAAAATCTCATGGCCAGCTTATTCAGGAGCCTCATCTTATCATTTAACTTACTCCTCACCATCAGCTTCTAATGAAATCTCATCTATAACAACATTAAACACAGAAATTCCGTGTTTAGAAGGTGAAGTTGTTAACATCTATTATAAAGCTTTAATATCAAGCACATATACTCCTGATTCTCCAATTCTTTCTTTTATATGTGCCCCTCCGCCTACATTAAGCCTCACTTATACTTTGAATATGAGAAATCTCACTTTGTTTTGGATATTAGATGACCCTTATGTTATAAACTGCAATATTTGGGGCTTTAAAAGCGATTGGGACTTATTAATTTCTTTGCCTGCAACAATAAACAAATATTCTCTTCTTACATCTGGAGGTGATTACAAAGTTGGGTGCTACAATCTGCTAGGGTTTATTAATCAAACTATATCAATATCCTTGCCTTCACAACCTGATTTTACCATTAGCACACATAAGAGTTTAGAAAACATAACCAGTTTAGTGAGTTTTAATGTTTCAGCTGAAATTTTAGGTTTGGATGGTCCTTCAAGTGAGCCTGTATATGCACTTTTTGAGCTTAGAGATGTTTGTAATATAACTTTTGGTTATGAATGTGTTAGAGTTGATCAAACTAATACTTATTATATTGAAGACTTACTAAGTAATTATTATTATTGGAATATTAGTGGTTCAGGAACTTTAATAAAAGAACTAACTGTACCTTTCCCAGGCTATTATTCTATGAGTATTATTGGGTTACAAAGTGGGATTTTAGCGCAGTTTTGGGACAATATTTGGTTTGAAGGGTCTTTTGAAGTTCAGTATTTTAAAAATTTCAATATTTCTTGGAATGGAGTTTTGTCTTATTATGCAAAAGAATTTGTCAGTGCGAAATTTTTTTGCTTTTTTACCCCAAAATACACTGAAAACTATACAATTTCTGTTAAAGCTGACGATAATTTCAAGCTTTTTATAAATGGCGATTTGATTATTGATGCTTGGACCATATGTTGTGAGGAAATTGAAGTGTTTTACTACTTAGTTATTGGAGAATATTATTATTTACAGTTGGAATATAGACAATTACAAACCGATGCACAAATTATTATGTATTGGAAAAGCGAATCACAAAGTAAACAAATTATTCCTGAGGATGTGTTTTTTTGGCCTACAAGATTTATGGATTCACCATGGATTCAAACTGTAGACCAAGGACTTAGTAATGCTAGTTTATCATATTTTACATCAGAAAATACAGTTAAAGCTGGATATTTAAGCACAATTAACATATATTCAGTAGACTCTAATGGAACTATTATAGACAATCCTTCTGATATATTTTCAATAGAATTTTCTTCTACGATCAAAATGGTGAGCGTTTATAAAGACAATGGACATTCAGCTCTTAACTTTTCTCTAACAAAAATAGGAACATATACTGTGCATATTAGATTATATGATATAGAAATATTAAACTCTCCATATACACTTACGATAATCCCAGGGGACTTAAGCCCATTAAAAACAACAAGTTCAGCATCAAGTTCTTCGACATACTCAGTTGGAGTTTTCAATACCATCACAATTTTTCCTTATGATGCTTACAATAATCCTTTATCATCAATCTCAGACCTTTCAATGATTTTATCCTTACAAACCCCAACTTTAAGTACTTTATCAATATCCCCTTCAGATGATTGGTATTTTGTTTATGATAAAAAAATTGTTGTTTTTTCTAATCTTGATATTCAATTTAAAGTTTACATTTCTGGGACTTATTCTTTATCTTTTTTCATAAACTCTATTACTTTAACCAATTACCCAATATCCATAACTATACAACCTTTATCTATAATGCCAGAACATTCAGTTGTTATTTATTCAATTACAAACCTCATTGCTGGGGATAGTTTTATAGCAAATATTCAAACACAAGATAATTTTTATAATAACATCACATCTGAATATACTTTAACAAGCAGTTCTTTTACTAGTAACTATGGGAATACAGGGACTGTTTCAATAAGTTTAGGAGTCATAACCGTTAATATTATCCTTACAACAGTAGGATCTAATATTTTAACTTTAAAAATCAATGGTATAGAAATTAATATGCCAATAGTTACTGTTACAGCTAAAGAAAACATTTCATATATTTACTCAGAAATCACAAAACCAACTGCATCTGTTACTTCAGGTTCAATTGCTTCATTTACAATAACTACTAAGGATGAATATGCTAATGTTAGATATAATTCTAATGATAATTTTGAGATTACAATGGATGTGAATTATGAAATTATTGATTATATGAATGGGACTTATTATGTTTATTTTTATCCTTTAGTTATTGGAACTCATTTAATTAATGTTAAAGTTGATAGTTTTGATATAAAATCATCTCCTGTTAATGTTGTGGTTAGTAATTCGAATATTAGAGGATTTTACTCAACTTTGAGTGTATCTAGTGTTACTGCTGGGAAAGGGTATTTTAGTATTATTTCTAAAGATGCTGGAGGGAATCAGATTACTAATCCTGTGAGGAATAAACTTATGGGCAAACAATATTATTTTGTTACTTTTCAAGGCCTCCAGAGTTTGACTAAGAATGCAACATTTATTGATTATAATAGTTATGGGGTAAATTTTACTGAAATAGTAAAAGCAGGAACTTATACTGCAGTACTAAGTTTATATGAAGAAAATGGACTTATAGGGTTTTATTATAAAGACAATTCGTTCTTATCTATGTATCAAATAAACTCTTATTTTAACCACCCAAACACTTCTCCTTCATTTTATACACAAAAAGATACTCAAATCAACTTTGACTGGGAAACTGGAAACCCAATAATTAATGGAGAGCATATACCAAGCTTTTTTTCAATAAAATGGGTTGGTAGACTTTATATAAAATACTCGGAAACTTATACTTTCATAGTGACTAGCGATCATCGTGTAAAACTGACTGTAGCAGGAATTGTCCTTTTTGATACAATTACTAGTAGATCTTCAACTATAATCTTATCAGGAAGTATCTCTTTAATAGGTTCATGTTTTTATGATATTGTCATTGAATATCAGAATGGAGGAGATTCTGGGAGGATTTATTTACAATATTCAAGTACTACAGAATCATTAAAAATTATCCCAAGTTCTAGTTTTTATGCACAAATTAATTCGTATTTATCACCTTTTTCATTTAGTGTTATTCCTGCTACTACAAGTGCTGCTTATTGTGTTGTGGAAACTGGAGATGAGGATGCATTAGAAGTTGGGTATTCAGGAAAAATAAAAACATTTAAGATTTTGGCTCGTGATAAGTATGGCAATGCACAAACAGGAAATGATAATTTTTTCGCTTATATTGATAGCACACAAATTATACTGATTGGAAGTGCAGGGGTTTATTATGGGACTTTTACAATCAATAAAATAGGAAAATACAAAGTAAAAACCTACCTTATATGTGCTTCAGGGGCAGTTTTACCTTCTTCATCATTTACTATAACTATTTATCCAGGTGAAATAGAGCCAATTAACACAATTCTAACTGGAATACAAAACCTTAACGCAGAATCATGGGGTTCATTTTCTGTTAAATTATACGATAAAGCAAATAATGCTCTAACATCAGGGGGTTATAATGTAACAATTGAAATGCTTACTTTAAACACAACAGTACCATCTGGGCAAATGCTAATAATCGATAACAAAGATGGCAGTTATACTGGGACTTTTATTATTTTTATACCAGACATTTACAATTTTACCCTTTATGTTGAAGAGNAACAAAGATGGCAGTTATACTGGGACTTTTATTATTTTTATACCAGACATTTACAATTTTACCCTTTATGTTGAAGAGATTTTAATTACTGATTTACAATTCGAAGTCTTTGCGTTACCTGAAGATACTACTTCAAGTTCAAGAATCTAATTATCATATCCCAATATTATCCTATCTTCTAATTCTAATAATATAATTTCTCATAATATATTATTTTTATATACATTTACCATACATTAATTAATCTGCTCTAACAAGCATTTAACAATTTCATTCAAACCCCCACACACCTTAAAATCTCCTCTAGTCTCAACTTCAAGTTCATTTTCATTAACCATAACCCTCATTAAAAACTCTGCTGTATAAACATAAGCATATTCCCCTTTATTCCAAACTTCGAAATTCGGGTATAATTTCAGTCTTCCAATAAGATCATCTAAAATAAATCCTTCATTTTGTTGACAAAACACCATCGAACTATTACTGAATTTTTTCCATAAAACTCTAACTAAATCTTCAGTAGTTTTATTACATAATAAAGCTTGGGTAATTGGCAATAATAAAATTTTATTCATATCATTGTATTTTATAATAAGCTTAGGACTTATAGTAAATCCTTTAGAATAATCAAAATGCATAATTCTATTAGCTTGTTGCATATGCAAAACTGGACTTGGCTCTATTTTTGTATTGATTTCCCCTGGTAGATCTTCACTTTCTATATAAGTCTCCAAATTAATCAAAGGAGTTTCTTTCCGGTTGCCTATATAAAGTATTGCTCGGCAACGGCCTTGATCAATTTTTAAGCATATCCCAACTTCAATATTTCTGTTTTTATACAATATTCCTTGAGAACTAGAAAGTAAAGATAAGAAATACTTGAAATTATCACATTCTGCGCTTTTACTCATGACAAAACTTGATCTTTGTAATGATAACTCATTTTCACTATATTTTGTTGTTTCTAACATTTTATACTGAGAAATTTCCATTTGTAGCTCCTCATTTTTTTTCTTTAGTTTTTCTGTTTCGATTTCTTTTTCTATAAAAAGTTCATGCATTTGTTCACGACTTATAAGCATATGTTGTATTTGAATGGATTTTTCTGATAATTCGCTTTGACTTGATTTTAATTCTTGTTTCAGCTGGGATATGACTGATTTTTGGTCTTTGGTTTTTTTGTATAAGACTTGAGTATAATAATAAAGCTCTTCAAGTTGCATTTTACGTAAACTCAACTCCTCAGCTAGTGTTGTTTGAAAAATTTTGGTCTGGAATTCGTTTTCTTTGAGTCGATAAAATTCTGATTTCTATGTAAAATTTACGATTTCTTGCCATTCGTCATCATGAGGGATTTTAGTATTGATGATGTCCTCGTAAGCTTCATAGCCTAAGGTACTTGGTGAATCAGGACGAGGAATTGGGTGTGGAATAGGATTAGTTATTAAATTCTTCATGATAATAATTCCAATGTAATAAATAATGGCAGTAAATCATATATTTGTTGTAAAAATTAGATAAGGGATTTTTTAATTAGCCTATATGATAGTTAAAAATTGTTATATAAAACTATGGGGAAAGTAGTAGATATGGCTTTTATATGTTATGATTTTATGTAATAATATAAAATCTTATACAAAAGTTATCTAATGACCTTTTTTTTTAATAATCTTAATAACACTTATGCCTAAATTCTTATAAAGG
>MPUH01001107.1:0-23990 GCA_001970955.1 Stentor coeruleus
ATTGAATAGACTGCAAATAATTTAAGATTTAAAGATGTTCTATAGGACTTGCAATTTTTAACTAGGGAATAAAAGAATGAATTCAGTTGGGGGATAATACAGAAATAAGTCTTTGTGTCTAAATAGTTTAAAATCTCTATCAATATATCTTTTCTCAAAACAACCTGTTTAAAGGTTGAGATAGATGATTTTAAAAGAAGTTCAGTTTTCTGTATTTTTTTAGTGCTTTCTATTTGCTTGTTAGAACAACTTGTCCTTTTTGTAGGGATTTTCATATTTATAAGATAAATATAGACAAAATTCTTATTTAAAAATAATTCCTGGGACAAACTAAGATAAGGTTTTGATATAAGGTGCCTATTGAAAACTTAGAGGTTTTCTGATTTTTTACTAAGAAACTGTTACTAATTAACTATGATTATATATAATGTTTGTAGCTGGTAATTTATTAGATATAGGAAGAAAAATAGTATCAAGCATAGCATTTTTTGGATTTCACTTGTATTTTTTACTTTAAACTATAAGTTTATGTTTAAAAGAGTATTTTTTTTTATAAGGCTTACTTTATTTTGCAAATTATGTTTATATGCTTAGGGTTTTGCTTTTTTCTAATAACAAAAATTTCCTACTTTTGAAAATCTTGTCTCTAAGCTGATATTAAATGATTTTCTGTAATTTCAGCTATTTTTGAATAGGGAATACAAGAAAGAACTCAGTTGAGGAATAATAAAGAAATAAGACCTTGTGCCTAAATAGTCTATAATTTCTATTTATAAGTCTTTACAAAAGCAAAATGGTTTAGGATTGATTCAGACAATTTAAAAGCAGCTCATTTTTCGGTCTTTTTTGAATTTTCGAATAGGCTAATTAGAAGTTTTTTTTCTTTTAAAGGAAATTAATATTTGTAAGATAAAACTATCTTCAAAGTGTATTTTAAACTTATTCAACAAATTAAAATTGTATTTTTGCCCATGAGGCACATCCTTGCATATATTTTCCACTCTGAATTGCAAAATATTAAGAGATACTGAAGGAAGTAATATTATTTGTTAGAACCACAACTCTAATAATACATTTTTTAAACTGAAAATTATAAGAATACTTAGATTTTCATATAATCTTCATAGAAATATTTATACTATTAATATATAACCAAATTAAATGCCAAATTTTATTAAGAGTTATATTTAGGAAAATTTATTTGATTTAAAAGTAAAAATGTTTGGAAAACCTCTTTATTTAAGTTAAGGTAAACTAATTATTGACTTTAATTGATGAAATATTTTTTTCTAGCTTAAATGTTTATTAAATAACATTATAAATCTTCTTTCTAACAAATTTGTATGATTTTATTTGTGTATAAATCAAAAAATTCAATCTTTTTGATATAAAACATATGTTATTTTATATTCATATCAATACTTGATAGAAATATCCACTTTTCCTTTGGATATTTTGAGTTTTTTATTAAAGAAAATAATATTAATATGAATAATATAATACATTTTCTTAGTAACTATTTTGATTATATAATTTTAAATTCTAAGGTAAAAGTTGAAAAAAATCATGTTTCAGTTTTATTTCTCAAGCTAGTAACTTTTGAAAAGCTTTTATTCTTGATTATATTAGCAAAATGCCTGATTTTCATCTATATGCTGATTATAATTGATGCCAAGATAAAATTTCATTTTTAGAATCTAGGCTTCTCATGCTATTTATTTTAAATATATTAACTATTTTCTTTAGGTCCTTTTAAAATAACATCGATTTTTTTATTTTATCACAAATATAAATTTTTTACAGTTTCAAAATTATAATTGTTTTCTTGTGCCTATAAAAATTGCAAAGTAGATATTTTATTATTGTTTATATTCATTAAATCCTTAAAAGCTCCTAACATTTATACCATTTTTGATATGATATCAATAACAATTAGTTTATAACAATATAAAATATGAGAAAGCAACTAAGAAATTTAAGTTCAGAACTAAAGACTTCTAAGAGTTACACCGGGATATCTAAACCTGTAAAATGTCCTTCTTTTGTATTACCTCAATTGAAAACTACTGAAAGTATCCAAGGCTCTCTTAGGCAATTTTTGCTTCCAGAGTCCACAAAAACACTTCAAGTCCCACAGTCCAGATCAGAAAAAAACTCTGCACGCTATGAAAACACAACAAACAAACATTATAATTTTGATAATTGGTCAAAATCTGTAAAAACAAGCTACAAAGCAATGATAAAACATGAAAAGGCAGATAAACTAGATATACAAAAACAATATGGTGAGGCTACTTCAGAATCTCTTATTTCTGCACAAACCTATGTTAAAGATAAAGATAAGTTAAAAAAAATTATAATCACAGATGAGGTAAATGATAGACTAATTGAAGTAGTCTCTTTACCACTAAATCAAGAAACGGCTAAATTGGAAAAATTAGAAACACTTAGCTTAGAAGATAATTATAAGCAAGATAAAGTTAAAAGTGATATAGAAAAAGATAAAGAGATAGAAAAACTGAAAAAAGAACTTCAAAGCTTGAAGAAAGTATATAAAAAATTTGAAGAAATATATTGCAATGATACACACTGTCTTAAAAGGAAAATAGAAAGCAAAAAAAACAAATATAAAACACTTGAAATAGAATATAGAAAAGCTCTTAAGAAAATTGAAGTACTTAATGAAAAATACACAAATTCTTTAAAAGTGATTAACAATTACCAGTTAAATCATAATGAAGTTAATTTGCCACAAGATAAAATAAAAGAATCTAGCTTTGAATCAGATGAGGTGAATTATGAGACAGAAAAGTTTCATAGTAAAGATAAACAGATAAAAAAAACCCAATTCCTTAATATTCCCAGTTTTCAGGAAAAGTTTTCTGAGAGAAAAGCGTGAATTAGCCTTTGCTAAATCTAAAAGAGTTAAATAAATTAGCATTTTAAATAAACGAATTACTACTGATTGTTATATATTATATGGAATAAAAGGAAAATAATAAATGAAAAATGATAGAATTTGAAAACATTAAATTCATCAGTTAATTTTTTTGATCAAAATTATGGTTGAATATCGACATTAAAAGAGCTCAATAAATATTATCTTATAACAATAATCCTAAAACCTATCTATAAAAAAAATTATATCCTGCATCATATAATATCATAAAATAACCCTTCTTTTTCAGATACATATAACAATTCTAGACACTAAGCGTCAAAACCACAAATAAAATCCTCATAAACCCATAAAAAAACACAAACCATACACAAAATTCCTAACAATCCCACACAAAATATAATTTCCTAAACAAATCCTCTAATATTTCATCTTAAAAAGCATATTTAAAACAAAAATAATTATGAAATACACGCAAGAACAAGCGGCAATCATAATCCAAAGAGCTGTGCGTAATCGTCGTTCACGTAAAACCCCACAAACTCTTGATGAAATGCGAAGACAAGAACTCGAAATCCTCAAGCAAAAACACCGTGAAAAACTCGAAGCTAAAGAACGTGAATATCTTTTCCTATCAAAACTTCCAGCAGAAGCTGTAATGAAGTTATATCTTCGAAAACAACATCAAGCTGCAACTCTAATCCAAGCTTTCTGGAGAGGAAGACGTGTAAGAAGAAGATTTCAAACACGAGAACCCTTACAAAAAAGTATAAAAAGACCTCCAATTCGAACATATCGAGGTCCACCAGATACTTTCTACAAGTCTATAACATCTGAAAGACATGAATATCTTATAAAACAAATAAGACTTAAAGGCTCAGGAGACTTAGAAGAATATAAAGATAAATACTCGAATTTTCTTGAACGTCAAGTTACATGGGAAAAATATCGTCAGCAACGTAAAGCTGATCGTAATGAAATAGGGGAGATTTTTAAAACCCTTTCTTCAGCGAGATCTTTAAAAAATCCTCTTGATTTTTATATTGATGACCCAAATGAAGAAGAACTTATGAGAGCTAAAAAAATACATAAAAGCAAAATTGTTAATCCGAAAAAGTGGTGGCTTAATTTAGAATGGGATGAAGATATTGAAGCTGTTGGAACTGGGATATTGGATCAAATACAAGAATATAAGCTTAGTATGTATAAAGAGAGAAGGCTTGATTTTGCTTAAGTGACATTTTTTGTGGTAATAATTATTTTTATGATGAGTCTCGCGGGTGAAAATGATTTGTGATTTCAATTACGCGTACTGATTTAGATGAATTAGATGATGAGATCACGTCAGGCTGTTAACTGATGAATGATATGTACTGATTGTTTATATTATAAATTTACTTTATTTGATATATTAAGATAGGAATAAACATAATTGATATAGGAAAATACTATAACTAAGATAAAGTGAGAATTTGTAAGAAACTAGAAGACTTAAAGGGAAATCATCTAAAAATGGAATAAAAAAATGCATTGTCCGGGAATTGAACCCGGCTCGACTGCTTGGAAGGCAACCATCCTAACCGATAGACTAACAATGCGACACTCCTATCTATCAAGTTGTTACTAAATATTCTATTCTCTTTCACCGCAGATCTATTCTTGCCCATCCATCTCTCTTATCCTCAAATCCCCTTACCTTCCATTCTCACCAAACTATCTCAAACGACATATTTATAAAAATGCAGTCCGAGCCAAACAAGCGAGCAAATCTTGCATCAGGGCCAGAAGTAAAAGCCTCAACAGGCAAAATCGGAGGTCCATATGTCAAGCAAGAAAACGCAGCTTTCCTCGAATCCCGTACAAAACTTTATGATTCCTTCCATGCTAAATACTTAGAAAAACTTAATTCTCAGCCAGCAGAGCAAATAACAATCTCATTGCCGAATGGTACAAATAAAACTGGAATCTCCTTTAAAACAACACCATTAGATATTGCCAAAGATATCAGCAGAAGTCTTGCTGAACGAGTAATTGTGGCTAAGGTTAAGTTTACTAGAAGACTAGGATTTGAGGATGTAGTCTGTGCAGATGAAGACCATGAAGAAGAAAAGAAAAAAGGTTCTTCAGAATATGAGCTTTATGATTTGACTCGACCTTTAGAAGGCGACTGTGAACTTCAGTTATTATCATTTGATGATCCAGAAGGAAAAGTAGTATTTTGGCATTCATCAGCACATATACTTGGTGCTAGTCTTGAAAAAGTATATGGTTCACAACTATGTATTGGCCCACCATTAAACCCAGGGTTTTTCTATGATTCTTATATGGGAGATATGCATATAACCCAAGAAAACTATCAAGAAATCAACAAAGCAGCAGAAGGGTTTATATCAAAAAAACACCCTTTTCAGAGAATTATCTTGACAAAAGAAGAAGCTTTAGAACTTTTTGCTTATAATCCATTTAAAGTCCAATTAATTAGCAATAAAATCCCTGATGGAGGGAAGACAACTGCTTATAGATGTGGACATTTAATTGATTTATGCACTGGACCACATGTTGTTGATACTGGGAAAATCAAAGCTTTTTCTGTGACTAATAATTCTTCTGCTTATTGGTTGGCTAATTCTGAAAATGATTCTTTGCAAAGGGTTTATGGAGTATCTTTTCCAACTAAAAAAGAACTTGATGAGTATATAACTTTACAAGAAGAAGCAGCAAAAAGAGATCATAGAAGACTTGGCACTGCTCAATCACTATACTTTTGGCATCCATTTTCCCCAGGAAGCACATTTTTTGAAGCTAATGGTTCGAGGATTTATAATAAATTAGTCGAATTTATTAGATCTGAATATGCAGTTAGAGGGTTTACTGAAGTTCATAGTCCTAATCTTTATAGTGCTAAACTTTGGAAGACCTCAGGACATTATGCGAAATACAAAGATGATATGTTTATGTTTGATGTAGAAGGACAAGAGTTTGGTATGAAACCTATGAACTGTCCTGGTCATTGTTTGATTTTCGACCATACACTAAGAAGTTATAAGGATTTACCTTTAAGATTTGCTGAGTTTGGAGTTTTACATAGAAATGAACTTAGTGGGGCATTAACTGGACTGATTCGTGTAAGAAGATTTGTTCAAGATGATTCCCATATTTTCTGTAGAAAAGATCAAATCTCATCAGAAGTTGATGGATGCTTAGACTTCCTCAATTTTATCTATAAAATTCTAGGCTTCGACTATGAACTCGAACTATCAACAAGACCAGAAAAAGCTCTGGGAAGCGAAGAACTCTGGAGAAGTGCTGAAAATCAACTCGCTGAATCTTTAAACAAACTTGGCAAACCATGGAAAATCAACCCTGGCGATGGGGCTTTTTATGGTCCAAAAATCGATATAAAAGTTTTTGATGCTTTAAAACGTAAACATCAATGCGGGACAATCCAATTAGACTTCAACTTACCCAAACGTTTCGATTTACAATACAAAACTGGAACTCCAGACAAAGCTTCAGACAATGATATCATGGTATATGAAGACATGACTGAAAATCAAATCAAAATGGGTTTTGATCGACCTGTTATTATCCACAGAGCTATTCTTGGTTCATTAGAAAGAATGATCGCTATTTTAACTGAACAAACAGGAGGAAAATGGCCTTTTTGGCTTAACCCAAAGCAAATTGCTTTATTACCAGTATCAGAGCATCATATGGAATTTGCTGAAAAAGTAAAAAATCGGCTTTGGCTCGAAGGCTTTTATGCTGATGTTGATACAGCAAGTTTGACACTTAATAAGAAAATTCGTAATGCTCAAGTTGAACAATATAATTATATATGCGTTATTGGTGCTGAAGAAGTTGAAAGTGGATCTGTTGATGTTAGAGATAGAGATTCTAATACAAGTATTGGAAAATATCAAATTAGTCAATTTGTGAGATTTTTGAAAGAACAGTTACCTAAAGCTTCTGAAGCTAGGGATAGACTTGTTGCTCAAAGCTATTATGAAGAATCAGTTGAAGTTACGCAGACTGTGAGTTTTAAAGTACTTAATGATACTTTGGAGAGAAATCCTTTTGTTGCAGGGACTGAAGTTAGTGCGGAAGATTGGAGGATTTCAGCGGCTGTGAAGAAGGTTGACCCAGTTAAGTATCCTCATATTGCTAGGTGGCTGAATCATCTTAAGTCTATTTCTAGTTAAGTTAGAGTGTTTTAGATGAAGGTTTTTGCGTTGGTAATGAGGGTTTTAGGGGTTTTTTTATGTGTTAGTTGTTGTATAGATGAAAATTTTTGTGCTTTTTTGTATAAGGCTTATGGCTTTTGATAGGAGGATTTTTATTAGGATTATGATTTTATAAGAGGCTTTTGTTTATAATAGAAGAGTTTAGGGTAAATTTAAGATCTGAGTAATAGGATAATAAAAAAATGAAGAAAGGTGAAATTGGAGGATCATGAAGTTATTGCAATAAAAATATAGCTTTGATTTGAGATAAAAGTCGAGTTTACTTGACAGAATCATTACAAAACATTTGCCTGTAATGCAAATGTCTATATTTTGCTATCAAACCTAAAAATAAATATTTTATTGATAAAAAATATAACTGAAAATAAAAAAGTAACTTATATTATACATTATCAATACATCACAATTTCCCCTAGCAAACAAACTTCCTTTAAAAAACTATAACACCATCAAAATAACTTCAAAAAAAAAAATCATTCCCTCATATAAAACCCAGTATCCAAACTTCTTCATCATCATATAAAACATAAAAATCTTTCTCTTAATTAAAAGGCAAATGAATTAATCTACATAAAAACTATCTAATATAACTTTTAGCATATTCCTGCACACAGAGTCACAATAATTCCTGTAACATTATCTGCAGTCTTCCTAGAATGTACCGCCCCTGTAACAACATCTTTAATAACCCTACAAGGATCTTGTTCTGTGATTCTCATCCTTTTAAGATTATCTCTAATACACAAAACAAGTTCTTGATTAGTATAAGCTTCATACATCCCATCACATCCAAGTACAATAAATTCATCAATCATAGGGTTTATTTCAAAAAATTCAACTTCTGGTTCGCAAATAACAGTTTTTTTGTTTAAAGATTTAAATTCGAAATCCCCAAATGCTCTTGAAACACCAAGTTTTCCTAAAACCCTACCAGAAGTAACAAACCCTCCAGATTCTTCAATCCTAGCTTTTTCACTAGGCAAATCAGGCTTATGATCATTAGATAACTGTAAAGCTTCCCCTCTTCTACTCATCACAGCCCTACTATCCCCAGTATTTGCCACAATAATATTCCTCCCAGTAATCATAACAACAATAGCTGTTGCCCCCATAACTTTACTCATTTCTGGATTATTTTTATTATAAGCCAAATCACATTCATTAAAAGCTTGAATAATCATCGGTCTCCATTCTTGTATATTACAATTTCCTTTAAGCGCTTTATGTATATATTCATACAAATTAGCCTTTAAATATTCAGAACAAGAATTTCCCCCATGACCATCAAAAACCCCATAAAAAGCTACAGGTTGATCAAAAATATTTAAATCTTGTATCACACAGTCTGTATCTTCCATAGCAACACGAAGGCCAATATTTGACCATTTCCCATAATTAAACCGACAGACTTCAAATTGTAAAGTCCCGAGTTCTATTTCAAACCCTGGACAAAGCTTGGTTTCTTTTATGATTCTTTTTGATACTAAACCGTTTAGTACTTTTACTATATATAAAGTATCTTCTCTAATAATTTCTAATGAGAAGTAGTGTAATGATGGGAATATATAGTCTGTTGGGTTTTTTGATGAGATTTTAAGGCTTTTTGTTACTTGGATTTTATTAGAACCCCATGTTAGCTCCAGGATCGGTAAAGATATGTCTAAGGCTGTTACTGTGAGGATGATGTTGCCTATTTTTAACTGGTCAGATAAAAACAGAGGAGTTGGATTGTTTGGACCTAGTTTGAGCCAGGTACCTTTCTGATTAGACATATCGGATATGAAGAAATCGTTTTTGTATTCGATTTTTGTATGCAGGGGCTCGAGAGATGCATTTTGAAGACTTGCTGTAACACCTAAAGCTTCAAAATTCCCACATCCTAAAATTTCTGGCTCCTATGTTAACTCTTACATTGCTATTTAGGTAGATAAACTTTCCGGAATATAAGCCACTAGTGCATTTCAAGAGTAACTCGTAAGGCTCCATTTATTAACCTTTAGTTTTATTATATTGTTATGGCTAATCATAAGTCTTATTGTATTATAAAAATTACTGAAAATTGTTGGGGATTAGAATGGGTATGAGGCTGAGGAGATTTTTAGGTAGTGGGCTTTTGGAATATAATGTTATATTGATCTTTTTAGTAGGAGATTTTAGGTTTTTTTATTTGATAGTAGGATTTCGGATAGGATTTATAAAGAATTATATAGGAATTATAAAGGATTTTTTAAAGACAGATGAGGAGTTTTAGGATAGAAAATAGTTTCTAATTTGTAATAAATTGGTTAAATGCTTGAATATTTTTGTATAAAGATTTCAGTTAAGGAATAAAAGGGTTAATTATAATTTGGTTAAGAGGATTAAATATAGTTAAACTATTGAATATTTATTCCTTTACCTCAAATATATTTTCCTGACTAAAGCTGCCTAAAATTATAACCTACTTTCTCTCAAAAAACCCAATAATCAAGAATTTTCCTATATTAAAAACCTAACACCTATCTTACAACAGAATCTTTATTTCACTAAAAACTTTATTAAAAAAAGCAAACTAAAACTCTACAATCTAACACCCACTTTTATCAAAACCGTTACTTTAAAGCTAAAGCAACAATAACACTTGTATCATCAAGCTTTCCACCTCTATGATTCATCCCAGCTTTCTCAGCATTTCTGGCAAATGGTGACCAATACTCAGTATCCCATCCTTTTTGTATAGCCATCATAACAAGTTCTTTAGCTACTCTTACACAATAATCCTTAGGAGCTAAAGAAAATTTCTTTATCATTAAAACAATCTTAATAATATCCTCACAATACACATTATCAAAAAGCCCATCTGTTCCTATCACGACCACATCTTCATTTTCTATATCAAATTCTTCAACTTTAGCATCTTCAGGCCAATCATATAACCGATTTTCTATATTTTCATTTGATTTTTCTACAATATCAACAAAACCTTTAAACCCTTTATTTATCAGATCTTGATATTTACTTTCATCAGGAAAATACCCAAGCTGAAAAGGACAATTAAAATAATGCTGAAGGTCAGAACTACGAAAAACTTGTGTTAAAAGTTTTGTTTTATTATTTGGCCTTAGTATAATCAAACTAGAATCCCCAAGGTTTAACATATATAGTGTACTATTATATAGAAATCCTATAAGGATAGTTGAACTTCCATAGCATTTTTTTGTGTTATTAAATGCCGATTTAAGACATTTTTTTAGCATATCAGGGATTTGGTTTCTATTAAGATTTTCTAGGTTTTGGCATGAGTTTAAAAATTCGATTTTGAAGTTTTTTAAAAGCTCTTTAGAATAAAGCCCTGGATCTAAACCGTAGTTTATCCATTCACCTACCCCATCAGCTAAACCGAAAATCTGCAGATTTTCGTCAATAAAAAGACTGTCAGCTGTATTTTCTACGGATAAAGGAGCGAAACGAGTTTTTGGATGACCAGCCATATAGGTTCCAAAGGTAAAATTAGGACCTATTGGGTTTTTTAAAGATATTAAAAGATTTTCATTTGATGTGAAGTTTTTTGATAATAGGTTTGGGATTACTATGATATTATTGAAATTTCCATAGTTGTCTTCTGAGATAAGCATTAAGGAATTAAACATCCATTCCCCGTCGACTATGAATTTTATGTGATACTTACCTGGAGTTAGAGGATTTTCAATAAAATAAGCTGAGAAAAAAATCTGACAGTGCTTGGAATATGACAATGGTATTAAGATTTTCCAGGGAGGATTAGAAAAATTGCCTGCCATGTAGACAGATATTGCTGGGAAAGGCCATTTGACTAATAAAGATATTCTAGGATGGGATATAAAAAATAAATCTTTTCTTACAAAGTAACCTCGGATATGTTTTTGGATAAAAATCGCTGCGTTGGTTCTTAGTATGTAAACTCTGTATAATAATGCACTTTTAGACATATTCCTTAGAATAATTACCTTTGATATCTTTTGAAATATATCAGCTAAGCTATATGAATTCATTTATAGTAAACCATAATAGTCAAATTATGATTAATGAGCAGAGTTTCTATACAAATAATAGAGAATCCGATAATAAAATATACCTTAAAACTAATTGTCAACCCTAGGTATTTATTAAAAACTCATAGCTCATCATATAAAAAAACATCATAAATTACCTAAACTCATCATCTTCGCACATCACACATCAAACAACAAAAAACCCACTCCCACTTCCCATCATCAAAAAAAATTAATTCTCAAAATAAAAATCCCCAACCCACAAACCAAACCCATTTAAAAACCCTAATATTTCTTACCACAACCTATCAAAAATCCATCCATCATACCTTCTCAACAAGCCTCAATCATCCAAAAAATCTCTTTCTTGCACATTTCTTTCCTAATAATCCATGCCAAAATTTTCCATAAAAATATTTCCATTCATATTTCCTCATCTTGGCGCGAACAATAAATGTTTGAAGCACTACTGGGTAATGGGCTGATCTTGAAGAAAATCATCGAGTCAATAAAAGAACTAGTCACTGAAGTGAACTTTGAAGTAACATCTGAAGCTATAAGCCTTCAAGCAATGGATGCATCTCATGTAGCTTTAGTTGTCTTAGTCTTAAGGGCAAGTGAATTTGAAGAATATCGTTGTGATCGTCCTCAAACCCTTGGTGTTTCTATAACAAATCTTGCTAAACTCTTAAAAATAGCAGGCAACGATGACTCTATAATCCTCCGAGCAGAAGATGAAGCCCACGTCTTAACCCTAGTTTTCACAGGTAAAAACAATGAAAAAATGTGTGAATTCAATTTAAACCTTTTAACCCTAGACTCAGAACATTTAGGAATCCCAGAACAAGAATACTCAGCTGAAGTTACAATGTCAAGCTCTGAATTCTCTAGAATCTGTAGAGAATTAACTCAAGTTACTGACACTTTAAATCTTAGTGTCGATAAAGAAAGCGTAAAATTTGCTGTTAGTGGGGATATAGGCACAGGTTCTATAACAATGAAAGCTAATAATTCAGATAAATCAGAAGAAAAACTTATTTTAAATGTTTCTGATACTGTATCTATGGCTTTTGCTTTAAGGTATTTGAATTTGTTTAATAAAGCTTCAAGTTTAAGTGATGAAGTTGTTTTATCTTTGTCTCCTGAAGTCCCGGTTGTATTGAAGTTTGCTTTTGATTTGGGGGAGTTGAAGTATTTTTTAGCACCAAAGATTGCAGAAGACGCATAATTAATATGAATTTTTTTTTAGGAATATAAAATGAATGATATTGAACAAGCTAAAGTTGTTCTGATTGGGGATGCGAATACGGGGAAGACAAGTATTGTTCAGAAGTATGTGAGTAATACTTTTGATGACCATTCAACACCGACAATTGGGTCAACTTTTTTAAGTAAAGTTGTTGATTTTGATAAGAAATCGATAAAATTGTGTATTTGGGATACAGCTGGACAAGAAAGGTATTATAGTTTGGCAGCCAGTTACGCAAGAGATGCGAGGGTTTGTCTGATGATTTATGATATAACATCAATAGACAGCTTTAAAAACTTAGAAAGGTGGCATAAAAGTATTAAAGACCAGATAAATGAAAACTCGATAATAGTTGTTGTTGGGAATAAAGAGGATTTAATAGGCAGAGAAGCAGTTAGATTAGTTGATGCTAGAACATTTGCTGAATCTATTAAAGCAGCTCATATTAGAGTTTCAGCAAAACAAGGAACAGGAATAGAAGAAATGTTTACTGATATTTGTCGAGACCTTTTGGGATGTGGTACTTTGAAAAAAATGCCTACTTATAGGTCTACAACTTCAGTAACACTTAGTGCTATGCAAATCAAAAATAATGATGTGAAGAAAAAATGCTGCTGATGATTTTTTTAGAATAGGGTAATAAATATTAGTATGTCTATATTAAGCTAGTTGTAAAGGTCATGATAATTTGAGGAATATAAAACTTTTATGTGGAATTTTGGTTTTAATTAATTATGAGTATTGATAGGTTAGATATTTTTTTATACTTTATTAGGATGATTATGGTAGGATTTTTATATTATTTTAGAGATTTTTTGTGTCTTGATAAGAATAAAAATCCTTTCCACTATCTAAATCTTATCCTCTTCAACCACCAAACCTAATCCTCGAAAAAAAATTAATAATTTTGTTTAATCCACCATAATCATAATCATGACAACTTGCACATTAAACTTACTAAATTCTCATATCCTTTCCATCTTAAAACCTATCTCTTACAACCTCAATCTAAATTAACTATCNATGTTTAATCCACCATAATCATGACAACTTGCACATTAGACTTATTAAATTCTCATATCCTTTCCATCTTAAAACCTATCTCTTACAACCTCAATCTAAATTAACTATCAGCAATCAAACACGTAGCAACAGTTGAGCATCTGCACTTAAGATCAACTTCCGCCAGCATTAAATCCTGAGCATTATCCACTTTCAAAAACCCATTCTTCTCCGTCTCCCCAAGTGCCTTAAAAATCGAAGTAACATTCCAAATCCTAACTTCTCCCATAGTACTAACAGTAACAATAATTTTCCTAAACTCTTGTTGTATAAATACCGCTTTACACAATCTTCCATCATGAGCTTTAAAACTAATACTCCCTCTACCAATTCTTGATAAAACTATTTCCCCAGTAAAATCCCCAATAAAAAAGCATTCACTACATCCTAAAAAACCAATCGATACAATCTGAATACTATGCATAAACCTGACAAATTCATCTTTGAAATTGCATTCAACATTAAAAATACGAACTTCTCTATAGTTTTTCCCTATAAAAAAATTCCCACAAGGAGACCATTGGATTTCTTCTAAAACAATATCTAATCTGGTTTTAAAAGATGGACGAGCTTTTACAAGATTCCATAAATAAAGCTTCCTATCACGTCCTGTTGATATAAGCATTCTAGATGATGGATGTAAAGCTAATCCTGTTATAGCTTTTCTATGTCCTTTAAAAGAATGAAGATTAGTCCAATCTTTAGTCCGCCATATAGAAATTTTACCTTGATCTGTACCTGTTAAGACATGAGATTTACAGGATTCAATATGTTCGATAGACCCTTGGTTTTCAAAGACACCACCCATTTCTTTTAGTTCGGTTAAGTGGAAGATTCGGATCATTTCATCGAAGCCTCCGACGACTAGAGTTTCTCCTTCGATTTTTAAGGACTTTATGCAGTTCTATGTAAAGGTTACGGTTGTCACAGAAAAAGCGAAGACGGTTTCTAGAGCGTTTAGAGGACCTTTGAGACCTACAAGCCCTCCTGTATATGTTCCCACGGTAATCAGTATTTGGGACATTATAAACCATTTTAGATTTTTTGGTAATTTGATGTTGGGTTTAATACTTTTTATTATGAAAAAAAGTTTTTCGTAAGTGGATTGAGGGATTAGAAAAAAGGTGTTGGGTTGTTGTTTATATAAATGTATATTTACAATTGTATTGAAGGCTTTAGGATATATAAAGTAGATAATAGTTTACTATTGATATGATAAAAACATTTTATTTGAGAAATGTTTGTAGATAGTAAAAAAATAATGGGATATTTTATATTTATGATTGTGGTCATATAAATCAGATGTAAATAAAGGAATTTTATATTGGTGATATTAAAAAGGCACAATTTTATTAGGTGGGAAACTATTTAATCACATATCTTTATACACCAATCTCAATCTTCAACCAACAACCCCAAACACCTAAAACTATCTTTTCCAATCTTCTACCTAATTTTTCCTTCTGACTTTCTATATTTTCCACATTAGATATTTAATACCTCCATAATAATTTCAACCATATCTACAAATTAAACTAATCTCAAAACACCAATTCTCAACCTAAAAATTTTAAATCTTCCTCATATCCTAATATAAAAATCTTCCTCTTCTAATCCACAAATCCAAAAGCGGCAAATTACCATTTATACATGAAATATAATACTTAATGGACCTTAATGATTTCTTCACAACATTGTCTAAGAATACACCAAAGGCTGTCCGAGTAAAGCTTCTTCAAAGTTGTTTCTCAAAATTCACTGACAAGAGCTGTAAAATAAAAAAACCCACCGAAAACGAACAATTTGGCAAATTAAACAAAGGATCTTCCCCAGCTTGTATATTTTTCTCTACAAAATCTCATACTCAAAGCTTTGTATTTTCTTCATTGCAATCATTAACAGTGAGATACCAACAAAAAAAATTCAAGACTGATAAAGAAATATCCAAAAGCCAAAAAGGAAGTCGTAAACTTGAAAACTGGGTATTAGAAGGTCCTGAAATTTCATTAGATAAAGGAGACCGAAATTGGAACCAGTTTGAGACTAATGAAAAACAGTATGGGGTTGTGAGTACATATAACGAAGAGCTGTATACAACAAAAAAAGTCCCTTTAAGCCAGCTTTCAAAGGAACAGATAAAAAGAGCTAAGAAACTTGAAAAGGAAATAATAAACAAAGGGTCTAATGATTTTGATGAAGCTGAAGAAGACGAAGAAAAACTTTTTGGTGCAGTTCTTGGAACAGGGCGGTTTATAGAAAAACCTGAAGAAGACCCAGTTCCAAAGCGTGAACGAGCTACCAGTATGGGAAGTTCAATAGAGTTTTTTACAAAAGACGAATACCGTAAAACTCGTCAGTATTTAATGAACCCACACCGTATAAAAAAAGATCATAAAAGTCCTCAGGTTGGATTTTTAGATGCATTAAATCTAAATATAGCCCAACCAATGAATGAAGAAGTTATCTTAAGTTTCATTAAATTTAAACAAGAAAGACTACCAAGTAAAGATAATGTGCTAAATGATTTCAGAGAGTTTTCAAAAACCCTAAAAACAAGCAAGCTTGAAACAATCCATGAAGAACCTTTGAAAAATAGAATGAAAAGTGTCTTAGATATTTTTATAACCACATGGAAGGGTGTTAACACCCTAACACCCAATAATAAAATGATTATATAAATCGATAATATGCCTTTATTTTCATAGAATTAATATGATGCAGATGCTTGGGTGCCATAAGCAGACTGTCGACTCTCAGGAGTTCTGCAGTCAGAAAAACCTTACAATTGAAAACCAAAACTTGGAGTCTTTGAACTTTACCTACCAAAAACTCAAACTAAAAGTCGACTTTCTCAATAAAGACTTATTAAACTTACAGAAAAAGTACTTAAAAGCTAAAGAAAAACTTATCAAAACCCTTAAAACCACTGATATCGACATCACATCTTTAAAAATCCAAGACTTGCAGTTTCTCTTGCAACTGCCAAGCAATCATCAGCTTTCTGAGGATTTTATCAGAGCCCTTGAAAGTTTTACATACGAACAAACATCTGAGAGGATTTTTAGTACCCATAAACTCAAAGGGTCTATAGAAAAACATCCAATTCCAGATTTTATAGATATCTGCATTGAATGTAAAATCAAAGCTGAACTTTTAACAACATCAAATGAAGAACTCTATATAATATCAAATAAAATCGATAAAATCAAATCGAAAATCTGTGACATGGAGCAACAAATCAGTACTTTTTCAGGAGATATAAAAGACCATAATGATGATAAAGGGCTTTGGGGAAGCATATTAAAAATTGCCCAACAAAAAGAAGAAGAGTCAGCTAAATTAGGTCTAAACTCTGAAGATTTATATGGCCAATTACAAGATGCTGGGGAGTCAAGTACTATAATTTTTGATGATAGCGAAGTCTGTTGCAATAAGTGTTTTTGGATAATATAAATAAAATACTTAATAAAAGAATTAATATGAACCAAAGATTTATAGTCTTATTAGCTTTAATTGCTTTGGGTGTTATAGGAGGGACAGTAAAATTTGAAGATAAAGAAGAAACATGTTTTGTACTTGCTACAAGAGGGATAAATAATAGAAATGATGAGATTAGTGAACATTTAGCGAAATATTCTGAGCTTGTAGAACAGGATTATAAGAATAAAATTATAGAAGATGCGTTTAATTATTGTATGGGAGAAATTTCGGTTAAAGAAATTAAGAAGTTGGGAGGGACTAAAATAAGACCTTTTGAAATGTATGAACATTTGGTTAAGGTAAAGATTGATAAGTATAGGATGAAGGATGAACTTGTATGTGAAGAGGGGTTTAATGATTATAAGGTAGAGATTGCTAAGAGAGTTGCTATGAAAAGCATGGAACGAGGACCAGATCTTTAAAAGTAGTAAGATAATATGATCGTGATATGGAAATTATGTTTTAGGGTTGTAAGATGAGGATTGAAAGTAGAGATTATTATATAAAGTAGTAAAGATAATCTATAGTGAATATAATTATAAATAAGGTCGAAATCATAAATATCTTTCACAATTAATAACTCTTGGCTCTGACAAAAAAAGCATCACAATCACAAGACTCTTAAAATCCAAAGATTTAATACATCATAATAATATGTAACAACACCCTAAATCTATTTTCATCAATACATTTTATCATAATTATCCTATTTCAAACCCAATCTTCTTTGATAATAAAATCATCCAATCCTCTAAAATCAAAAATTTATACCCAAATCCTATAAAAAAAAACTTTTTATTATCAAAAAACCTAAGCCAATTTCTCCCATCCTCATTCAACTTTCCACACACACCTCAAAACATCAAAAACCAAATCACCTCAAAAAAAGTATCTATTATCATCAAAAAAACCCATATAAAAAAATCTATTCTTACATTAATATACAAAAAAGCCAGTTCAAAATGTACAAATTCCGAAGACTATGCGTAAAATTCATATAGTGCTGTTTCATATCTGCAGAAAATCATCAAGATCAAGACCAAGACAATCGCCCAGTAGACATCAAAGACAATCACTCATCTTCAAATTTCCAAAAAAACATAAACATGACCTCTGAAGAAATCCTTAAACTAACCCTAACAGTAAGCGACACAACATATATGATCCTTGGTTCTCAATATGAAATCTTCCCATGGGGTTTAAAAACCCAAATCCGCAACGTAAGAGATGGATGTGTCTATGCTGGATCTATCGAAAAACAGGGACGTCTAACAATAAACGATATAATTTTACCTGAAAAAGAAAAAGGTATTGGCAAAAGACACTTTATGATTCAATACAATAAAGGTCATAAACATATAGAAAAATCCCTTTATCAAATCAAAGATATGGGTGAAGGTCTTGGGACCTTTGTCCGTATAGAAAACCCAATCAGACTTCGTTCTTCATACATTTTTTCATTTGGAGACTCACATATGATTGTTCATATCGAAGGTCAATTATTAACCCTAAAATTCATCGAAGGACCAAAAATTGACTTCAAAACGTAGCATTTATTTAGAACTTTTGCCCCTGATGAATCACCTATAAAAATAGGTCGAATGAATGATTGTCAAATAAAATTCGATGACTCAAGCCTTTCAAGATATCACTGTCTTATTTTTTATAAAGACAATTGGATGATTACAGATGGTGATGGTATAAAACCTAGTACAAATGGAAATTGGCTTTTTGTAGAGAATTTTTTCGATATATACGATGGGATGTGTTTTAAAGTTGGAGAAACTCTATTTAAAGCTCAGTTAGGAAGTGAATTGGTTAATAGTTGAAATGTATATTTTTTTTGTTAGGAGTTAATAATGGAATCTGCTAGAAATAAGACTTTTGAGACAACTTGGAGTAGATTAGAGACTGTGATGAATACAGATGAAGGGTATTTGTATAGTGATACTAGGCCGAAAACTACAATATCAGCTAGGAAAACCCCACCTGCTTCACAAAGGCTGGTAAGGCAAAAACAAGGTAGGATGTCTATATCGAAACCATCAAAAAACAGGCTGAAAATCCAAGCAACTGAGAGTTTTATCACAAATTCTCAAGTCCCAGGGCTGAATATGGTTCAAGTTCAAGATATTTATATTGCTAAATGTAAAGATCTTGGAATTCCTCTTTTAGCCGACCAGGAAAAACGTTTTATCAGCTATTGCGCTCAAGTTTTTGTTGGAAGGAAACTTGTTATGAAGGAATCAGGTTTAAGTTATAGATCAGCAAAAGTTATAGGGGATATATTAAAACATAGTAGTTATTTTGCTTATGTTGATCTAAGCAAGAACTCTTTAAAAGATTTTGGGGCTATAAAACTTGTCAGACAATTAGTTTTATCAAATTCAATTGTCCATTTGGATTTGTCTAGTAATGAGATTTCACCTGAAGGTAGTGAAATGATTATAGAAATCCTCACTGGTCATGAAAGTTTGATAAGTCTTGATCTTAGTTCTCATGAAGGATTACATAGAAATCGTTTATTTTTACTTGGAGCTCAGGCTGTTGGGAAAATGCTTAGAGGGTTTTCGGTGTTGACAATATTAAATATAGCTGGAACTGGGATACAATATGAAGGTATTGAGGCTATTGCTAGTGGATTATATGGGAATAAAGTTTTATTTTCATTAGATTTATCAAGTAATATGCTTGGTAGCAAAAGTATTGAAAAATTGTCAATGGCGGTTGTTGAGTCACAATTAAAAATACTTAATTTGGCTTGTAATGGTATTGGAAATGAAGGATGTGAGTATGTTGCTTATATGCTTTGTGGAGGAAATAATGGGTATTGCAATTTAGTTAAGCTTGATTTATCTGATAATGATATTAATACAGGAGGACTAGGGAAAATATTTTCTGCTCTTAGGATAAACAGCCAAGTCAGTCATTTGATTATGAAAAAAAACGACTTCAGCAAAGGTCTCTCTTCATTCTTTGCCCAGTTTCTTATAGAAAACGCTGCACTTGAGCATCTAGATCTAAGCAATTGTGAGATAATATGTGATGGACTTGAAGGTTTTGAAGGTTTAGAAAAAAACAGTGGACTTAAAATTCTGAATCTAAGCAGAAACTATATTAAAGATAAAGGTGTTGATATTATATGCAGAGGACTTTGTAGAAATAGAGGTTTAAAAATCTTAGACCTTTCTTATAACAAAATTAAAAATAAAGGGGGAATGATGGTTGCTAAAGCTATACAGGAAAACAATGATTTAGAGTGTTTAAATATAAAAAACAATTCATTAAAAGATAAATCAGCACAGAAATTCAGTGAATTGACTAGATGGAAAAAAAATATTTTAAAGCTGAATATAGAAAAAAATCCATTGAATATAAAATACTTGGATATAATTAAAGGGAATATTCAAGGGAACTATGAGTTTAAACAGAAAATGCTCATCCCAAGACTTCATGAGGTTATTGGCAGGCTGCAGATTAAAGGAAGTGCTTTTGAAAACCTGCAAAATCAAATTTTGCAGAAAAAAAGAGAAAGGGCTGATATTGAAGAAAAACTCAAGATCAAAGGTGTAAAGCTTGAAGAAGTACGACATAGTGAAGAGATGAAATTAGAAGCTCTTAAAAATGAATATCTAAGCCTAAGAGAAGCAAGTCAAAATTTCAGTCAAGAGATCGAAGAAATTATGATCCAAATTAATGTAAACACTATATAGAAAACTAAAATCCATAGTCAAAGAATTATTGATGAATTTACTAATCGAAATATTGCTATAGATAATGAAATAAGACTTAAAGAAAAAACAAGTAAGATTTATTTAGAAATAACAATTAAAGAAGAGATCAATAGTAAAAAAGCTCAAAATATGACTGTTTTGGCGCAGATTGAAAAAGACTTGAGCACTGAAAATATAGCAAATCAGACCTCGCAGAATGCTTTGATAATGCTTAGGCAGAAACTTGAGGAAAAAAAACGTCAGATTGAATTCATGAAAAATCCAGGGGGAAAATTTGAACCAACGAGGAATTTCCCAGCTAGCGATAAGATGTCAAGTGCTGCAAAGCCGAAATCGGTTAGTCCTGTGAAGAGTCCTCTAGAAATTGTTGTTAAAAAAACCCCAACACCTAGGGTTAAAAGTGTTCCTAGAAGGGGTAAAAAGTGATAAAATATGTAACTTTGAATAATTTACCTAAAAGCATGAACAATTATGTCAACATTTAAGACAATACCCCATCAGAGTTTTAATTATATACACCTCATATGAAGCCGAAGGGTAATCTGAAACGAAAAGTAGTATTGGCTTATATCATCAAACTTATCCCTAATAAGTCATAATCAGTATATTTAATAATAAATTCAATTGACTTTTTATATTATAATTGATACTGCTAGCATTCTTATAAGTTCAACCTTTGACAAATTGTCCACAACACTTAAATTCAATCCTGGTAAAAGGTTGACACTAAGCCATTTACCTAGTAAAGAGGTAGTATGAAGAAAAAAAAAACAGATAATTTAGAAGTTTAATGATATTTTTAAGAATAAGTTTAACTGTAATGCATTGCCTAAGATAAGATTAAAAAGCTTAAGAAGAAAGCTAAAGGATTGGGTAATGATTTTAAGTATATACAGAAAAGAATTTTATTTTTTATGGACAGATTGATTAGATTATGAAGTACTGTTGAGAATAAGGCTTACAGATAAATTATTAAGGGAAACAAATAATTTTGTTATGTGTAGTATGAGTAAAAATTTTTTTTTTTTTTTGAGAATTGGGTAGTTTAGTAATCAATTTAGAAAAAAAAATAATAGGAGATAAAAATTATTAGATTAAATATGTAAGATTGATGAAGGTTTGAAAAATTTTATATAGGATTTGGGCAAAAGGTAAAAAAAAATTTTAAGGTTTAAATTGTGTGGGTTAAGAGTTTAAGTATTTTATTATTTAAAAGGCGGAAAGTTATTGAATAGAAAAAAGATACTTGAAAATAAAATTTGTAATATTTGCAGAGATGAAGAGTTATTTAAAGAAAAAGGAGAATTTATGTTTTAAAGGAGAATTTGAGGTTTAAGGTTTAATTGTAGCTTTGTTGAAAATAAATAAATGATTTACTTGGAAAAAGTGATTAGAATTATATTTTTTATAAGATGTACTAAGTTTATGTATATAATTCCCATCCAAGCATAATCACTATTTCTTAATCATCACATTTCTAACCCAACCTACCAAACTATATACCCAACCTCTAAAATCCTAAATCTAAAACCTCATCAATTTCTACCAAACCTCCTATTTCATACCCAACCCAAAAATCATCTAGAAAATCTTATAAAAACCCCTTCTAATAACATAAAATACAAAAAGTCAATAACTGTTGCAATCGCTAAAAAACCCTCAATACTTTCTCTCATTATTAACCGGATATTTTACATAAAATCTAAAAAGAAATTATCCTCACAATTCAAAACTTTTCTATCTTGTAGCCAGTCCCAACAATAATTTTCTACAGCAGCGGGTTTTTCTTATCTAAAAGTTGAAAAAATCACGTTAAATTTCTATATAATAATAATATTAATGAGTACTGATTTAAGAGCTTCAGAAAGTCTGTTTGGGGGTAAAGGGAGTCATTCAACACTAGAACAAAGCCGAGATTTACAAATAATGTTTGAATACGAGACACTTATTTATTATTCTCCAAGTGGTGTGATAGTAATTCCTGACATGAAATCTATTCATATTTGGTATGGAATTGTCTTTGTCCGTTCAGGAATATACAAAGATCAAGTATATAAGTTCCTTATAGATATGCCTAATGATTACCCAAATTCAGCACCAAAAGTCACATTTATAAGCCCAGTCTTCCATCCACTTATAGACCCAGTTACTTATGAGCTAAATTTAATACCTAAATTCCCTATATGGAGACCAAAAAAAGATTTTGTTTTTATGATTTTAAGATATATCAAAAGTGTTTTTATACAGAAAGGATTTTGGACTAGTAAAGATTCGAAAAATCATGCAGCGTTTGTTTTGAAAGATGAAGAAGTTTTGTATATGGAAGAAATGATAAAAACTTCAAGAAATAAGTCGGATGGTAAAAAACATGATGCTTGGATATATAGGGTTACAGGAGCTGAGGAAAATGAAGATACGAGAAAAATTCTTGAAGCTTTTAAAAAGGTACATGGTGAAGAGGATTTGAACAATTTTTTTGATTGGCTTGATGATAAATATACTCGTAAAAATTAATTTTTAAGTTTGGGTGAGAAGGAATTTTTTTAATTGAGGAGATACTCAATTTATTGATAGGATATTTAGTTTTAGGTTTAGGATAAGGATTTTTAGATAAGAATGATTATTTTTATAGATTTTGTTTGCTGAATAGGATAAAAATTTTAAATAAATACAAGAATTTTCTTATGACACTTTTTTCTTTAGTAATTAAATATAATACTCTGTGCTAATATAAAAATCCTTATGAACTTTTATAATATTTAGGCTTTGAATATATAATAATCCAGTTATCAGAAATAATTTTTAATATTCTGAGTTTTAAACAAATGCAAACTCTGATTGTGTTTGATTTTATAGAGAGTTTTTAGGAATTCAACCTTTAAATAATATGAAAAAGTTCATGCAGGAAAGATATCTTGAATTTAATACTTATAATAATATAGAAGGAAATTTTATTTAGTGTTTAAAAGGTAATGAAAGTATTAGGATTATGCTGTTTTGAGATTATAGATTATAAATTTAAAGTTACTAGGATTATGAGAGATGATATTATGAGTGTGACTGTTGGAAATAAGTTTTGGTTTTGAGTTAATCTTCATTTATAGTACCTTTTTGAAATTTTAAGTTTTTTCAACTGTTGCTAATAGTATTGGTCTAAAATAGCTGAAGATATTCTTAGCTTATGTTTTATAATATTAGTAATTTGAATTGAGTTTGTTACAATAATAAAAATGATACTAAAGATGTAATACAAACTATTATTTGAAGTATAAACTAAAAAATAAAGCCAAACCTCGCTAAAATTTCCATCTT
>MPUH01001108.1:0-23979 GCA_001970955.1 Stentor coeruleus
GTTTTATAGGATTAGTTATTATAAGGATTAATGAGAAGGTTTTAATTAAAGCATTGAAGATTTAAGTAATGATAATATGTTGTATAAAGTTTTATGCATATCGAAATTGTTTGGCACTTTTTTTGATATGAGTTTAAAAAAAATAGAGGAAGACTGATTATTAGTGATATATATTAGCAATCAATATTTTATAGTTTTATAGATGAGGAAAGCGCTGATTGTTTATTGATTACTAACTGAAAGAGATTCTAGTGTAAGAGGTTGATAATTTATGTTCTAGTATTCTATTCTAGAGCACTGCAAGGAAGAGTTGCTGACAAATTTCGCTTGATTGTTTATAGCTTTATTTCTGAATGAGTCAATCAATTAGACTTTTTATGCTGCAAATATATCTTTCGAAAATATAATATAACTTATTAAGAACGAGAAATTGTATAAGTATATAAATACTTTAGATTTTGCCTTTAATTTTGATGTTAGGGTGAAATTAAGATTTAAGAAGATTAAAGATGCCTTTAAAATTGAAGTATCTGAGTGAAAAAATATAAAAAACAAGTAATTTATATTTGATTATACCTTAAAGATACGTAATAATTTTAAAATGGAAGATGCACTTGAAGATTCACATAAAGACAGAGTAGAAGTTCCACTTAAAGATAGAAGTAAAAATTCCCCTGAGGATAGAAAGGAAGATTCACTAGAATATAATATTAAATATTTTTCTGAAGACAAAACGAAAGATCTAATTGAAAAGAGAATTGAAGTCTCACATGAAGATAGAATCAAAGATCCACTTGAAGAGAGAATGAAAACGATTCAAGAACTTGAAGAATTTTCGGAAAATTTTCCAGAAATAGAATTTGGAATTTCTGATGATGAGCTTTGCAGTAAATTGCTTGACCCAGTAGAAGGACTTTTCCTTTCAGTCTTTTACATTAGTATTAAAAAAAAGGAAAAGTTTTCATATCAAAATTTATACACTTATATTCTGTGTCTGGAAAATCTGATAGAATATAATTTAGTGTCTCATGAACTAGTAGAATCAGAAATAGAGATTTTATTAAAAAAAGTTTATTTTTTTACATTTCAAGCGATTGAAGCTGATTTTGAGACTCATATTAATGAAGCTGATAGGTGTATAAAAATTTTCTGCATATTATTGGAGAAGCATCTTGATATTAATGAAGATTTTAATAAAAAATTGAGATTCTTAAATGACTTATCACATTGCATTTGGATAATAAATACGATAATAGAAAATGCTTCAAAGCTTAAAAGTAATTTTAAGTATTTTTGCTCTTGGGAATCGATGACTATTTACAACTTGAAAATGGTTGAAAATTTTAATGATTATCAAGAGATTAATTTCTTTGAATCAACTTGTGTTCTGCTTTCTAATCATTTTAACAACTTTTTCAAGGATGCAGAAATATATAATAAAATTAAAGAATTTATGTCTTCAATATTAAAACCTGTTGTATTAAATCAAGCCCTTGACCTAGCTTCGCAAATCGATAAAAAACTTTTAAGATTACTCATATATAAAATAAAGGAGAATCAAGAAACTCAAGATTTGAAGGTTATACGAAAATTAATTATGCAAAGTGGCAAGAGCTTAATCAATCAATATGAGCATAACTATAGAAATACTCCGAATCAAACAATTCCTAATATCCAAGAACTTCTTTGCCTTGGGTCCAGAATGTAGTAGGAGAAAAAAAAACTGAGGTGCCACCACAACTAAGTTTTCTTGGCTTAGGCATGTAGGCGACTTAGTAAAAACCTTGGGGATAATATTCCCACAGGTATCACTGCCGCCTTAGACATAGCCCTTAACCAGTTCAAGCGCTGTATAATTTAGTTAAAATCTCACTAGGCAATGGTTTTAAAAAAGCTTTTGTTTATTACTACAAAAAATATGGTAAGCAAGAAAATTTTAGTCTCTTTTCTCTAATAAGACACATTGATCAACTTCCAGAACAAATACAATATTTTATTGTAGAAATTCTCGCCAAACTTAAAAATACTGAAGTAAATTGGTTTTATTTCATCATTGAAAAAGTAAAAAGAAATCTGAGGTTTGAAAGCATAAATCAAGAGTGGGCTACAGATTTTGTACAATTAGCAAGTTCTCCTCCTTATTATAGTATTCTAAACAAGTTTAAACAAGATAAAAATACTGATTTAAGAGTCATACTTGAAAAAATAACACCAAAAATTGTCTTAATGGAACTACCAGAAAAAGTTTACGGAAGAACCTTCTATAACAATTCAATTGTGTTAAAACTGTTTTTTGAAACTGAAGGAAGCAAAGGAGCCACTTTTGTTATTTATTTGCATGAGCTGGCGCATTATTTGCAGAGGTCTCAAAGTGATACAATAGGAGCCAGCGAAAGCCCAAAGAGTGATAAAAACTTTGGTGTTGAAGAAGGAGGCTATTTAATGGAAAAAGAAATTTTCGGGTCTTGCCTTTACTATATCACTGAAGAGGCTGCTGATTATATAGTGAGTATGCAGATAGATCAAGACCATGATCAGTTTTTAAATATTTTTGTAGAGAAAAATAAGCTTATTATAGAAGGCAATGAAATTATTGAAGAGAAAAAGTATATTAATCTTCACAGATCGAGCAATAGGATTTTATTGGGCGAATGCGGATCAAGGTTTAGCAATATAAGACGAAAGCCTAATAAGCATTAAGCATTGAAGTAATAATGAAGATTAATTAATTAATTTGCATTTTTTTAGATATTCATAAAATTGGAAATAAAATTGATTTTCAAAGAATACTACTAACTTGTTTTTTATTATATTAGCATAATTACCAAATGCATTGAAATCATATTAATAATTATACAAATATAAACTTCCTTTAAAATTTTAATAGCTTTTTTCTTAAAATAAAACCTTTAGCATCCTAATTACGAATACTGCATACCTATATTAATATACTGAATCTACCTAAAAAAGAGATCGTAGGTCCAACAAACCTCGATCAGATACGGTTTAAATTATGCCACCCAAATACTAAACTAAATAACAACACCCATATTAAAAAGCCCAAATTTAAATTTCATAAACCTCAAATTTTTCATTAAACTCTATATATCCATATTGCAACCTTCCACAATCCTAAAAACAAATCTTTAAAAATCATATCTCAAATATCTCAAAATTAAAAATTTCTATATCATTTTTCATACTTATTCATCTTATAATAAAATACATTAATGCCTTTGAATTTTAAACTAACGATTTCTGAGTTGACCATACAGAATTATTCAGGCCCTATCAAGTGCGCTTTAACATTAATTAATTTTTCTACTACAGTACCTATACCTTGCAAGCCCCTTAATATGGTTAATATAAAAATTGACCCAATGGAATAATTGTATTTAAGTGTTTTTACTCAATCTTCTGAAGCTGGGTGAATAATTATTTTGTTAATGAAATTTTAGATTCGAATTTTAAGTTGTACTAAAGTTCGATAAATTTATAAAGAGAAAAGAGTCAGTTGAAAGTTAATGGGAGGTGCATTAGAGGACTGTTAAACTTATTGAAGTGTGTATTAGATGTGAAGGACTTGAAAAGTTTGTTAGGGATATCAAATTGAATATGCTCGATATTGATGATTCTGTTCATACACATGTTAAAATAAATTATGTTTCTAGGATATGCCCTGGGGAAAAAAAAACAAATCTTTGATGATGACTGAGTAAGAAGGGTTTTCTATATTATTACAAGATGAAGATATGGCTTATGAGTCAAAGACTGGAAAAGAGATGGGTGAGATGGTTAAAGGAAAGGGTGAGGAAAAAAGAGTAATGGGTTGAAGAAAAATTTTAAGAATAAAGCGCTTGGATCAGGAAAAAGCGATATAAATGCGTTAAAAATCTCTGGTGAGCATGATAATCCTACATTGCCAGAGAAGGATTTAAAAAAATATTTGAGGAAAGCATAAAATCCAGACAGGAACTTTTATCATCTGTTAATGAAGCAGCTGATCAACTATAAAACAACTCAAAAATCAAGGGAAGGATCTAGAAAACCCCTTGCAAGTTCTAAATAGCAAGCTCAGCATAGAGGTTCTTGGAGCTAGAAATTATGCTTGAAGCTCCTGCTGAAGTGCTGAAAATCCAGGATATAAACGATTCAGCTTAATATTTATTAGGGATGCTGTCTAAGATCATATTCACTATAATTAATATCTTAAAAGTTGTTGCAGGTTGAGGCTGATGAAGTTAGTGTATGCGACAAAGAATAGAATTCAAATTTCCTTAATGAAGACCATTTAAAGAACTTTTGTATTCTTTCTTTGACTATAAGCGATCATTAATTTCATATTGAGCTTCAAGTGTTTAATGATAAAAAAAATTGTCATTTTCTATGATATGAGCCTATAGAAATCCCACTAGAGTCAAGGTATTTTAAATTAATCAATGATCTGCAAATGATTAATGCGAACTTGTGCCCTGTTACTGTTGAGAAAAGTTTGGGGGTGAATCTTTTCATTAAAAAACAGTTTCTAAGGTTTTTTATAACAAAAATAAATCCCATTTTATTATTATTTTTTTGCAGTTATTCGGAAGTCTCTCACTTGGGAATTTGCTTACCATAATACATTTTACATTAAATATTGATTTATAATTATATGCTATAGGCTTTATCTAAAATTAGACAGGCTTTAAAATGAGCATCAAAATGCCAAAATCGTAAACTGAATTTTATTCGTAAAATCATTAGTATTGCATATCATGTAAATATAGCAGTTGATATAAATAAAAAATGAATTAAAAAAGCTCTGAATTCTCAGACTTAAACTTTGAGCTTCAAATATAAAAATATGTATAATAATATCATCAATCCTCTAATATAACTTAAATTATATTAGGTTAGATGCTAATTGCGAGCCTTGTACGCAAAATTAACTATCTCTAAAAATTGAATAATTACTTACACTGCATCATCATCTTACCTTTAGTTGTTTTTCTTTCTATACATCCTCCTCATCTTTTTATAATAATTTTATATACAATGGTTGAATTTAAATCAGACAGATATACTATAGACTCACTCTTAGGTGAAGGAAATTTTGGTTCTGTGTATAAAGCTTTAGATAAAAAAACAGATAGCTATGTCGCGATAAAAATAGAAAAAAGTCAAAAAATATCTCAAATTAGCATGGAAGTCGAAATTTTAAGACAAATTACTGGAGAAAAAGGTTTTCCAAAGTTAATTGACTTTGGGAAAAATAATGATAAACCCTATGTTGTTATGACCCTTCTAGGACAGAATTTGCAAAAAAAGTTTCTGACTATTCGCAAAATTATCTCAGTGGAGACAGTTTTAGATATAGGAATCCAATGCTTTAAAAGGATTAAAACCCTTCATGATTACTACTATATACATAGAGATTTAAAACCCCAACAGTTTCTTATTGATGATGACTTTAATGTATTTTTGATTGATTTCGGACTATGTAAGAAATACATGAACAGCAAACTTATGATACATGTACCGTATAATGATAGCAGACCATTTGTAGGGACTGCAAATTATGCATCTTTAAATACACATTTAGGAATACAGCAAAGCAGAAGAGACGATTTAGAATCTTTTTGCTATATTATTTCTTACTTGCTGTATGGAAAATTACCATGGATACCTAATGATAAGACAAAATATGATGAAAAAAGCATTAGAAAAATGAAAACTACTATCGCCCCTTCAAATCTTTTTGCTAGTGCTAGCTTAGTACAGTTTTTTATCTATGTTAAAAGCTTGGCTTTTGAAAAAAATCCTGATTATCAGTATTTGTTTGACCTTATTAGCCAAGCTTTATTTGAAGTAAAGTCTAGTTCTTTGAGTATATTTATAATAGATGGGTCAACTAATAGCAAATCTTCTATTAAGAAGAGAGAGAGAAAATCTAGGAAAAAGACAATTAGCAATAAATTTAAACGAAGTAATTTGTGTAGGTCTTTAGACAATATACAAATTACTATTAATAATTCATCTCAGACACAAGTCTGTGATAATTTGCCAGAATTTAAAGATAGAAGAATTTTTAAAAACAATATACTTAGAGCTGCTGAAAGCCCGGTAGTACAGAAAAGGCTTAATTGCTACGTAATGTAATAAAATAGTAAAATTTTATATTATTTTGATTAAACTGCATTATTTTTGAAGATTACTTTTTGATAGTTTAGTATGTTTATAAAATGGGGGTGAATTTATTTATTAATCAGAGAACTTCTGTAGATACTACTCTAATAGTCTCTTAATATTTTTACCTGCATTTGTCTATATCCAAAATTATTATAAATTCTAATTGAAAATTAGAAAGTGGCAATTCTAAATAATATGAAATTCACTAATTAAATATTTTTTCTTCAAAAGCTTTTAATTCCTTGAGCATCTAATATAAAATCATCCTCCCTCAACCTGAAAATAATATTAAAATTTTGTTTGTGATAATTTATCTTATTTCTCATACTAGCCCATAAACTTTAATAAGTGCTGTAATGCTAGATTACGATTACGTTATGAACTCACTTACCAGGATGCTGCTTTAAGATCAACAGCCTTATCTGATGCTCATTATATTTAAGAATAACCCTATCTAAGCAATAATCCTATGGTGCAATTCTAATAGGATCATTAAAAATATCTGATTAATGCAAATCTATCTGGTTAGATTTCAAGGGAGCCAAATTATCAAGTGTAACCATCAACAAAGCCTCTGCTGAAATAGTCCATAAAGACTCAATAATATATCTTCCCACTTTAGTCAAAGGTGAGAACACAATTGAAATAGTTATCTCAAACAAATATTAAGAGACGGACTTAATCTTCATTGCTACAATGATACAGAAAATAATGAAATATACTTGTATACAACTTATTCAGCTAATCGTATGCTCCTTTGTTTTGATAACTAGATATCAAAGCAACATGGGATTTAGTAGTTAAAGCACTAAAGTCCTGGAAAGTCATTCAAGCAAGCGCTTCAAAATAACTGATAATGATAAACGGGAAATGCTAGTAGTCGAAGATTATATAAACGAAGAGCCAACAAAGCTCACATTTTCCAGGCAAATATCGTCTGAATTCATATCTTTATATTTTATATGCAGGAGCTTATTTTGAGCATAGAAATGATGATAATTAAGTAAATATCCTAATAGGTTTGTAGAAATGCTAGAAAGGTATTTCCATTGGAGTGTTGAAGCCTGTACTAACTATTAGCTTTTCACGTGGTGGGAAAATCACATGAAATATAGGACCCTATACATAGAGTTTTCTGCATATTAGCCATTAAATAAATGGATATGTTCATTCGATGAACCTCAGGAATTCATTCGTTGAGGGGCAGAAAGTATTTCCACCATCAGATGGGAAATAGACCTAGCAATAAACTATCAATAGATGAATCTTTGATAGGATACAAAGGGAGTTGTAAATTAAAGCAATATTTCCCAATGAAACTGAAAAAATGGGGATTTAAAGCATTCTTGCTCTGTGAAGTATTACTGGTTACTGCATCAAAGTTGTTTTGAAGATTACCAGGATACTTAGATTAGATATAATTTTTAGAGTTTAAGAAGGCTGGGCATTCATAGGTTTTGGTGGAGTTTTTATGTTAGTGTTTTATACTAACTCACCACTAGAGTTGCTAATGAAGGTAAACATAAATCTTGAGTTGTAAAACAAGTCACTTGAATCACATCCGACTTTAAGAAAAAATAAAAAAAGGCCATTCAGATACTAGAAGACTTGCCTAATTATACTGTGAATCTGCTTACCCAGTAGCAGAAACCAAAGGTAAGATATGGAAATGATATTTGTAGAAAAGGAGAAAAATTCAGCAGATACAAAAGAGAAAGTATTATGTGTGAGTTTAGCATTGGTAGAAAAATGAGCTTATGAATTAATACTGGCAGCAATTCTAAGATATTTTTTTTAAAGCTACTGCTGAAAGGGATAAAGAGTTTATTTTGATTTTGTGAGTCTTATTCCAGATTATTTGGATGAAGGGTGGAATATAGTAAAAACTTAATGAGATAATAGGAAAATTTCCAGAGAGTAAATTTGAGATTTCTAGGAATTTCAAAGAGACAGTTGATATAATAAATAAAATCCAAACAGATAAAGTTTGTTCACAGAAATGTATTGATTCAAAAGTTAATCTGTAGTTAGGCTATGATTGTTCAAAAAATATATTTTTATATTATTTATATGTTGATGAAATTTTATTTATATAACTATTCCAAGTGATAAATATTATAATCAAATTCTATAGTAAATCTTTAAATGAAGATAAGTTTTATATACATTTTAAATTCCTAAAATTAGCTTTCCAATATTTGAAAAAATAAAGTCCCCAAATCCTCCACCATTATTCTAATAAATAATACTTTATGTTCGCATAAAATATACTCCTAATAAATCTTCGTATAAAATACTATTTTTAAGAGAGCAACTACTCACACTAAGTAAAAAGTCTCCACTTGTCCAGATTTCTTCCATTTTTTTGGTGAATAATAAAATGAAAGCCTTAGTTTGCTTACTCATCCTCGGAACAGTCCTCGGACAAGTCCACATCAATCTTAATCCAATCTATACAACTTCTGAAGAAAGGTACGCATTTTTCATGAACCAAAAGCTCAGAACTCACCTTAGACAATCAAGCATTTATGTGCCAATCAACAACTACGAAGATGCCCAATACTACGGCCCAGTGTCTATCGGCACTCCCGCTCAGAACTTTGAAGTCATTTTTGACACAGGCAGTTCAAATCTTTGGGTTCCTTCTAAATCCTGCACTTCAATAGCTTGCTTTACCCACAACACCTACAATTCAGCCAAATCTTCAACCTATGTGAAAAATGGTCAATCTTTCGTTATTGAATATGGCTCAGGTGGTGTTAAAGGATTCTTATCACAAGATACTGTAACTTGGGGTGGAGCTAAAGTCACCAATCAAGTTTTTGGTGAAGTTACTTCAGAGCAAGGGACAAGTTTCGCTGTTGCCAAATTCGATGGTATTCTTGGTATGGCCTGGCAAACTATTTCTGTTGACAACGTCACTCCAGTGTTCCAAAACCTTTTCACCCAAGGTGTAGTAAGTCAAAACAGTTTTGCTTTCTATTTGACAAGAAATATTGGCCAAGCTGGAAGCACTTTGACTCTTGGTGGATACAATTCAACTCTGTCAAAGAATGATTGGAAACAAGTCCCACTTATTGCTGAAGATTACTGGAGAATTGCCATTGATGGAATTACTGTTGGAACAAAAGCTGTCACTATTTCTAATATTAAAGGTATTGTTGATTCTGGTACTTCATTACTTGTTGGAGACACAGCTCTTGTTGATGAAATTAACAAATTTATTGGAACTGTGAAAAAAGACTGTTCAAACTTGAGCTCTTTACCAACTGTGACAATTAATATTAATGGACAGAACTATCAGCTTCTTCCTAGTGATTATGTTCTTCAAATATCATCAACTCAGTGCATCAATGGGTTTATGGGTGATGCTTTCCCAGCTCAGTTAGCAAATACTTTGATACTTGGCGATTTGTTTATTAGGAAGTTCTATACTCTCTTTGACTTTGGAAATAAGGCTGTATCATTTGCCACAGCTCTTTAAGTAGTTAGTTATTTAACAATCTTCAAGTAATTTACGTTGCAATTAACTGATTACCTTATAGGTTATATATAGATCTGTTTTTATATACTAATTTTATAGGAAAAGCTTTGTTAAGTTTGGCTTAAGCTTAAAATATCATCAAAGCACCTTGATTTTTTCGGGTCTTTGTCAAGAATGTTCATCCTGTTTGTGTTTTCGAGCTCGTTAGTTTAAATTTTTTAATAATTTTCTTTTTGATATTTGCTTGGATTTTATGCGCAAATTATGCTTTCTTAAATATCTTCCGAAAATTTATTGTTATATGCTTGATCTCAATATTCTTTATTAATTTTATCATTCTGTGCTATTATTTTATATTATAAGTTTTGATTCAATTAACAATAAATGTTTGGCTTTACATAATTAAAAGTCTTCTCAATAACAGAGCCAAGGAATGGCTTTCTTGTAGAAAGTTCTCGACTATGTAAATCCACTTTATTATAAAACATGATCACTCGGTTGTAACTAAATAATTTCAATATCATATTTTTGTGCATGAGCTACAGCTTTTTATAATGGATGATTATAAAAAGTTCTTTGAAAATTTTTTACCCGCTGAAAGCTTTTCCATTTTTCCTTCAAGTACTTAACANATAAAAAGTTCTTTGAAAATTTTTTACCCGCTGAAAGCTTTTCCATTTTTCCTTCAAGTACTTAACACATGCTTTTATCTAGATGTTTAGTTTCTTGAATAATAATGCATGAAATAATCCACAAGAATTCTTTGAGTGGTAAATCTAATAAAATATCGCTTACACGAATACCAAGAAGGTTAAAATAAATAATTTTGTAGCAATCTAACCATAAATATAAGTCAAGCTTGTTTTGTGAGTATTTAAAAATACCCCGAAGCTCATAATGGATTGAAAGGCCGATAATTATAGGTAAAACATCTAAAGATACTTCAAACTGTTCTTTGATTTTTAAAAGCATTAATGAAGCATAAGACTGAGACCATAGGGATAATAGTATTATTTTACTTCAGTAATCATCGTGTCTTTGAGGTTTTTGCAGTAGATTTGCCAGAAGAGAATTTTTCTCAGCTCCTGACCTGGAGCCGATTTCATAAAATTTCGTACTTGAATTTTTATCTTGGGAGAAAGCTTTAAAGAAGTTAAAGAGGGAGATGTTGATAACTGTTAAGCTCTAAGGAAAAATATTATCTGGAGTGAGTTAATTTTGCCAATTTAGATTTTTTCTTCACTCTCTGAAGAAGAGAGCTCAGAGTCACTCATTATTAGATTCTCATATGCAATAGCTTAAAGACAAAGCTTCAAAGGTATTATTTTCTGCAACCACACAACAAACTGTATAATTAAATTAAGTCTTTTATGAGTCAAAAAAGCATTAGGGAATTTTAAATACCTAAACTAAGGCCAAAAATGCTGCCTTTTTCTTATTAATATGAGAAGAGATACATCATTCCAAAGTCGGGAAGATAGCTTTATTTCGCCAAGAACTGAAAGCCCACTTTCTCTTATAAGTGCACCACCAATCTTTGAGTATGTAGATGAGGCAATACCTCTTATAACCTATGTGCCCAATAGCAAAACCTTATCAATCACCCCTGAAGGTATGGACTTTTTGCGTTCATTAACAAGCCCAATTGCAATTATTAGTGTAGCAGGACTCTACCGCACAGGTAAGTCTTATTTACTCAACCGAGTACTTCTCAATAGAAAAAGTGGCTTCGGAGTAGGCCCGTCTATAAACCCATGCACAAAAGGCATGTGGATCTGGGGACGACCTATCACAGGATCTTTACCAGATGGTTCACCTTGTAATATTGCAGTTGTTGATACTGAAGGTCTTGGGGCACTTGATCAGGATTCAGACCATGATGCTAGAATTTTCAGCCTTGCTGTTTTGATGTCTTCAGCTTTTATATACAATTCAGTTGGGTCAATTGATGAAGAAGCTTTACAAAATTTATCGTTAGTAGTCAATCTGACTAAACATATACATATAAAAGCTAAGCAAAAAGAAGATGTTGATAGTGAAGAATACGCTCAATATTTTCCTAGTTTTTTATGGGTTGTTAGGGATTTTACCTTGAAATTGGTTGATAATGATGGAGAACCACTAACTGCTAAGGAGTATTTTGAGAAAGCTTTGCAAAATCAAAAGGGTTTTTCTGATATGGTTGAAGATAAGAATAGGATTAGAAGGCTGCTTAAGGATTTTTTCAAAGATAGAGATTGCTGCACACTTGTCAGACCAGTTTCATCGGAGTCAGGCTTGCAGAACCTTGAAGAAAAGGAATTTGATGAACTCAGATTTGAGTTTGTAGAGCAGATTTTAGCTTTGAGAAAAAGGGTTTTACAGGGAATCAAGCCTAAAACTTTGAATGGAAAGCTTTTGAATGGTGAAATGCTTTCAACGTTGATGGAAAATTATGTTACGGCTATTAATAAAGGAGTTGTGCCGAGTATTGAGTCTGCATGGAATTATATTTGTAAGAATGAGTGCAGTAAGGCTTTACAGGATGCTCAAGAGGTTTATGAAAAAATGATTATGAATAATATTCAGATAAAATTTCCAATGTTTGAAGAAGAATTGATGAATCTGCATAAAGAAGCTAAACAAAGTGCGGTGCAGTTATTTAGAAGTAAAGCAGTTGGATCTGAAGCTGATGAAGTTTTGGCTAAGCTTAAAGAGATTATTGTAGAAAAGTATATGAATATCAAAAGTGATAATGAGGCTGAATCAGAAAAAAAATGCAATGCATTTCTAATAAATTCGTACTCCACAATCGAACAAAAACTTAGGAATAATGAATACAAGAACTTTAATGATTTTGAAAAAGATATCAAAAAGCTGCAAAGGTTTTTCAAGGAGAGAGGTCCTGAAGGCCCTTTTCGCGAAGAAATCCTTCTTGAATTCTGTCAAAAGAAAATAATTGATGTTGCTGACTACTTTATAAAAGAAAGTCTAAATGAAATTAGCTATCTTGAAGATACCTACGATGAGAAAATCAAAACATTAGAAGGAGACATCATAGAAAGCAAAGATGAAATGCTAAAAGAACGCGGTGAATGGCAACGAAGAGTAACCTCAGCAGAAAGCGAACGCACAGAATTATCAGCAAGAGAAAATAGTTTACGTGATCAGCTTTCTTCTCTAAGATTCGAAAAAGAAAAAGTTGAGTCAGAACTGCGAGGAGCTTTGAAAAATCTAAGATCAGACATGGGTTCTCAAGTTGAAGCAGCAAACACCCGAGCATGGGAATATGAAGAAAAAATGAAAGAAGTTGAAAGATTGTCATTACAAAAAGACTCAGAATTCAAAGAAAAAATTGCTTTGATGGAACAGAAGGTAAAATACTTTGAAAGTAGTCTTGAAGAATCAAGGAAAAGAGAAAAGGATTATATGAATGAATCACGCTCACAGAAAAAAGACCATAGCAGTTCTTTGAAAGATATTCAGTCAAGATTTGAAAATCAAATCAAAAATTTGCAAAGCCGCCTTGAAGGAGAAACTGATAGAGTTAATGAACTTGAAAGAGACTTAGAAGATAAAGAGCGTTCATATGACCGAGACCGACAGCAATGGGAAGAGAATGAGATTAAGTTTAAAACAACAATTGAAGAAAAGTCTTCACAAGTCGATGCTCTTAATCAAGAACTTAAACGCAAAGAAAGCGAATCATCACGTTTGGAACGCACAAAGACCAAAGAATATGAGTCCAACTTGCTTAGACTAAATACAAAACTAGACGAAACTGAAAAAAAACTTAAATCTAACGATGAAATTTCTAAAAAACAAATAAAACAGCTTAACCAAGAAAATGCAATTCTCACTCAGAAACTAGAATTCGCTGAACAACATATACAAGAATACAAAACTCAATTAGATGAAGAGCGTAAACAGCATTCAAATATGATGCTTTCTTTACATGGAAACACTGGGATGTCTAGTGGTGATTTAGAAACTCAGCTGCAAAGAGTTAAAGAAAAATATATTGAGGAAATAAAAAATGCTGAACAGAAAAATGATCTGATGCGTAAAGAATTGTCTAAGCAAAATGAAACTCTTTCACAGAAAAATACTGAACTTGAACTTGAACTAAAATGCCAGACTTCAGATCTTACTCATAAAAACTTAGAGCTGACAACTACGCTAAATGAAATTACTGAAGATAGGAACAAGCTTAAAGAGACGTTAACTGATTTGAGAAATAAAATTGAAGCTACTTTCCAAGAGTCTGAGGCAAAAATGAAAAAACGCATAAGCATTTTGGAGAAAGATTTGGAAAATGAAAAGATTAAGCACTTGGAAGAAGTTAAGACTGTTAGTGAAAGAGCTGAAAGTTCGTATTGTCAGTTGAAAGAGTTTTATGAAGCGGAAAAGAAGAGATTGGAGACTAGATTACAGGATGAGAAAGAAAGAGCTGAGAAGAAGTATAATCTTATAGTGGAGGAATATGAAGATAGGATTAGGAGAGATGCTGAAGAGTTTGAAGAAGATATGGCAAATAAAGATGATGAATTGAGAGATATGGATGCTTACTATAATGAGGAAATAACTTCGCTTAGACATCAATCTGGTTTAGATTTACAGAAAATCGAATCTCTAGAAAAGTACCTAAAAGAAAACAAAGAACAAATTGACAATTTGCAGAAGGCTCATGCTTTAGCTCTTGAACAGGCCCAAGAGCGAATAAATACTGAAAGAGCCTCTTTAGTTGAAAAAATAGAAAAACTAGTTACAGAAATTGCAACTAAAGAGCGTGAAACAGCATCAATTATCTATAAAAAAGAAAAAATCGAAGCTCAGCTAGCCCATCGTGATGCAGAGTTAGATGATCTGAAATCCCAGTATGAAAAAGATAAACAAACTCTATCAGAAAGAGCTGACACTTTAAAGCAGCAACTTACTCAAGTAAGTGACGAATTTATGCAGAAAAAGAACGACTTCAAACGTGAAATGGCTTTAGCCCAACAGGAAATTGAGTTCAAGAACAGAAAAATCAATGATCTTGAACGATCATTGCATGACTCTGAAGATAAATACAATGAAGCTCTTAAAAGCTTAAGAGATGAAAGTGGCCAAGAATTATCAGCAACAATACAAAAGTTGACTTTAGATAAAGAATCATTAGAACAAAAGCTTGAACAGCGTAAAAAAGAGCTTAAAGAAATGGCCACAAGTAGCGGTCGTCAAATTGGTGGACTTGAAAAAGAAAAAGCTGTACTAGCTGAAAAACTTATCCATTTAGAAGCTAAGTTTAACGATACAGAAGAGCGCTACAAGCAAGATATTGAGAACTTGAACCAAAAACTTAAAGAAAAAAAAGATGCAGAAAGCAATGATAAAATGTCAGTGCACCTCGAAAATGAAAGGCTTAAGACTTTGCTACAAGAAGCTGAAAAAGAAATGGCTGAAAGAAATTCAGCTAGTGAACGTGAGAGAATGCTCTGGGAAAATAAACATAATTTCCTTTTGCAACAAAGAGACTCTGCTAAAACTGATTTAATTGAGGCACAAAAAAAGTTTGATTTAACCCTTGAGCAAATACAAAAGAAAACTCTTGTTGATAAAGAAAAATTTGAAGGGACAACAAATACCTTGATATCTTCTATAGAAAGTAGGTATACAAATCAAATCAAAGATATGCAAGAAAATCTTCAAGCACAAATCAATAGCTTAAATGTTAAAAATAAAGCCCTTGAAAAAGAGTTGAGATCCACTAAGGAAGAACTTGAGTTAGAAAAAAGAGGCAGAAGCGCTAACTCTGGGAATTTAGAGAAAAAACTATTGGAATTGCAGGATAGTGAAGCTAGACTTGCAAATGAAGTTGACAGTGTTAAAAAAGAAAAGGAAAAAAAGATTGAAGAAATGCAAGAGATGCTGAGCTATGAGAAAGACCAACTAAAGAGTAAAATCAGTGAACTTGAAAAAAGGGCTAAGGACGCAGAACATCAAAAGGGAATTATGTTTATTGATCATGAAAAAGAAAGAGCTAAATGGAATACTGAAAGAGATCATATTATAGCCCAAAGGAATGAAGCTTTAGAAAACTTGGAAAGAATTGAAAAGCGTAAAGAAAGTTTGCTGAGAGAAAATGAGAAACTTCGTGTTGAAAGAGGTAAAAATAGAAATCAAGCTAATCTTTTTGCTAGAAGACCTGAAGGAAATGCCCAACAATATAAGCAAGGGGTAGGTGCTTTTTTTAGTCAGGCTGGGGTTTCATTTGAAGAGTTTTCAAGGGAAAAGAATCAAGAAGAAACTTCATCACCTAAACCTAAAGAAGATGAAAGAAATACCCCACTGACTTATAAAGATCGCAAAAGAAGTGGATTAGGATAAACCAAAAATAAATTTAGATTAATAATAATGCAATCAAAGATTTTGCATTAAATTCATAGGCTTGCTCGCTGTTAATATTAATTAGTATAATGCAATCAAAGATTTTGCATTAAATTAATAGGCTTGTTTGCTGTGGTAATATTAATTAGTATAATGCAATCAAAGATTTTGCATTAATTTATAGGCATGTTTACTGTGGATAATAAGAAAAATACTTTAATTTTGTCCTAAAACGACACTTTTCCCTTATTAGTAAAAGCATATGAAGTGTTAAATAATGCCGTAGCTGATAATAAGTTTAAAACTACTTAAAAATAGCTATTTAAACTTCTTATTTATTAAAATAAATTTCTTTGTCATTGAAGTATTATTTTTCTTATTAGTTTCACCTATGTATTAGTCAGAATTTCCTAAATCTATCTATTCCTTGTGAAGGCTTATATCTTTAGGAGCAAGAGCATTTAGATAATTAATTCTAACTTCCCTAATTTTTTGTTTTTTCCAATTTTTTTTCATGCTCATTATTCCTATTTTTGAGATCATCAGTTTAGAATTTTCCAAAGTCAATAAAAGCTTAATTCTTAATAGTCTTTCATGAATTTTTGATTATAGAATGCAATGAATCGCGTTTTAATTTCCAAATAATAAGTTTTTTACTTTTGAGATTTGGGTGTAGCAATGAATCAGTTATAGTGGGATATCATAAGGGATGATAACTACTCTAAATCCTACATCTTTTTATAGAGATGCTAAATTAATAACTTTTCAAATCTTTTTATATCTACTTTGTTTCAATAAAGATTTATCAGATAATTAAAATTAAATGGAAGAAGACCAATCTTCAGCGTTGGTGCCAACTATGTCAAAAGAGCAATCAAATAAATTAGATGGAAATTATTTGATGAAGTCGCCAGAGATGAGCATGCAGATAACTCTTGATGAGATAAAAGAAAGTAATGAAATTAGGTCTGTAAGGATGCTTGGACATGTTCATGAGATAAGTGCTGTAGAATTTATTGAAGAGAAAGGAGTTCTGATCACTGGATCTGAAGATTCAAGTTTAAGAATTTGGGATATAAAATCAGCAACTGAACTTCACACTTTGAAAGGCCATCACAAAAAAGTTACAAATCTAAAATACTCAGAAAATAAAATCTTCAGTAGCAGCAATGATTGCACTATAATCATTTGGAACATTGAAAACCAAACAATAATCAGAGCTCTTAGGGATCAAAATTTTCCAATCACTCTTATATCTTTGAGTTCTAGTAAAAAAATTTTAGCCAGTTATTCGACAGAGCAAGAAATCTGCATATATGACTGCAACTCTTTCAGTTCATCAAAGTTTAATATCTCTCATACATCCCAAGTAACAGGTATGCTTTTTTCCCCAAATGAAAATTTGCTTATAACTTCTTCACTAGACTCTTTTATAAAATTCTGGAATATTCTTAATAAAACTGAAGAACTTAGTATAAGCATTCACACAAATCCTATAATTGGGATTATTCAATATGAAAAATACATCCTAAGTGCTGAAGATAGTATAATAAAATTCTGGAATGTGGAAGAAAAACATGAAGAACTTTCATTATGTAAATATTCAAATATTACCGCTATAACTAATTCAAAAGAAACTCTCGTGTTAAATATAGGTAAAAAAATAGTGTTTTGGAATATTAATGATAGAAGAGAAGAGTTTTATGTAGAAGAAATGGAAACATTATTTGGGGTCTGGATAAGCTCCGAAAGGAAATATATTGTAAGTTGCATTAATGAAGATGCTCTAGTTTGGGAAATATTTGCTAAACAAGAAGAAGCTACTCTTGAAAAGCATAGTGGCCCTGTTAGCTGTCTTGCAATAAACAATGATCAAAGTATGCTTTATAGTGGTTCATGGGATGGTAGTATATGTGTTTGGGATATAAATAAAAAGATTTGTTTGGAACATATTTTTGAAGCTCATACAAGCGGAATATCATGCTTAACTTTAAGTCATAATGGGCATTTTATGGCCACAGGCTCAGCGGATCAAACAGTCAAACTTTGGAATATACAGACAAATTTGCTTATTTACACATTTGATCAATACCAAAAGCCTTTATCTAGTTTAGATTTCAGCCCTAACTCTGAGTTACTTGCTACAGCATGCAAAAAAGACTCTATTAAAATTTGGAACGTAGAAAATAAATGTAAACAATTAGAAATTGATACTGAAAAGCATAGTGTTTATTGTGTGAAGTTTTCTTTTGATGGAAACTTAATTTTTTATACAGTTTTCAATAAACTTGTTATGTGGAATATTGAGAATAAATGTGTTTTAAAAGAATTAGTTAGCCATACTGGGCAGATTTTAGCTCTAGCTTTGGGAACTAAGGATATAATAGCATCAGGGTCTATGGATATGACTATAAAAATATGGTCTAGCGATAGAAATATAGAAAAAACAACATTTAAAGGTCATACAGATTCAGTAAGTTCATTGCATTTTATAAATGATCATACTTTGTTAAGCACATCTTGGGATTGCACAGCAAAAATATGGAACTTGAGAGAAAGAAGACTTGAAATCGACCTTAAATCCCATAAAGACAAAATATTTTCAGCGATTTGCACAAAAAATGAAGACACTATTTGCACAGCTTCTGCTGATTGTTCAATAAAAATATGGAAGCTGTTTGGCAGAAGCTCAGAAACTTCTAGAAAACGAGTTGCTTTGAGTCTAGATGGGAAAATATTATATACATCCAGCCAAAACAGCGAAATTTTTAAACTGAATATTGAAGAAAATAAACAATCAAGAGTTATGCCAAGTTGTCAAATACATATTGTTCAGGATTTCGTATTTTTAAGACAAGTAAGTTCGGTGCAAGACCCTTATTTTCAAGATTATATCAGTTATTTTAATGTGCTTATGGCTATTAAGCATACAAGCTATGAAAGCCTTTCAAGTAAGAACTCATATATTTTGATAAGTAAATTTGGATTTACACAACTACATTTTTTAGCTTTTATAGGGAAATCTAATGAAATTGGAAAAATTTTGACAGCAAGCACTAGCATTCGTGCTGATGTATTCGGACATTCAGCCATTTATTATTCAATAGTTAAGAAGAATTCAAAATGCACAAAACTATTGCTAGAACACTTAGTTGAAATTTCAAATACTAAGAATTATGATGATATTGTTCCTGATTTTCAAGCCATAAGAAACGATATCGTCTCAATAATACGCGATTCCCCAAGTTGTATTAATGAATGCTTTGAAGCAATGCTAAAAAGTCCTTTTAATTATGGATTTGTTGCAGTTCTAAAGGAAAAAATGCCCATAGTGTTTTTTGCTAATAGTGAAATCCCTGATACTAATGACTTTGAAGCAAGTGCTGAAATTAAAAAAAATTCAGAAAGATCTCGAAGTAGCGCTTTTGAACTTTTTAGTACTCTTGTTCCATTACCTGATATAGAAGGTTCAGCAATAAGCATCTATTATCTAGAGACATTACTAGAATGCCAAAACATTCAAATTTTAAAAACCAGTTTAATCCGCTATTATATTATGAACAAATGGAATAAGCTTATTTGGTATAGTGTCTTGATAGCTCTACTAAAATTTATCGACCTTCTTTTAGTATTAATCCTACTTATTTATCCTTTTTTTTTCACAATCCCAGTTTATGCAGTTTTATTATTTTTCAACACTCCTTTGCTGTATTGGGAGTTTAAAAAAATGATATTATTAAAGAAAAGCTATTATAACAATCCTTGGAATTTTGTCGATTTTATTAAAAGCCTTACATTGCTAATTTGGATTATAGTAGATTTATCAGGGAAAAACAACATTGAATTTTCTTTCATTATGGCTAGTGTGAATTTTATTAGAGGTCTTACAGCTTTTAAAGTAGTTGATGGAACGAGGTATTATATCTGGCTTATATTTCGTGCACTTAATGATTTTAAGTACTTCTTGGTTATATTTTTCTATTCAACTTTCTGCTTTGGAGTGCTGTTTTACATAGCATTTGAAATAAAAGAAGCAAATTTTAATAATTTGTGGATAGAACCATTTAAAATAACATTCTCTGTCTCAAATTATGATGCTAATGATTTTGGCGTTAAATACTTGGGGCTGTTCATTGCAAGTATTGTAAATGTTATTATTATGCTAAATGTGCTAATTTCAATACTAGGAGACTCTTATGATCAATTTCAGACAGAAAGGCTTATTATTGATATTAAAGCTAGGACAGAACAAGTTTTGGAGATAGAAAAAATGCTTTTTTGGAGGTATTCAATAAATACAATNAAAAAATGCTTTTTTGGAGGTATTCAATAAATACAATTAAAAATATGCATATATGTGATGCACATCAAAAGTCTTTAGAATTCGATTCTTGGGAAGGCAAGCTTGTATACATTGATAAAACATTGAAAAAAATCGACCAAAAACTTGTTGAATCTAGTGAATCTTCATTAGCCCATTTTTCAGAACTTGAAGCAAAACTTCAAAATTTAGAAAATTCATTTTCCCGTCGAATTAACTTTATAGAAGATTCAATAAATCAAAAGCAAAAAGTAACTGAAGTGCAGGTTCAACAGATAAACAAAAAATTGAATAAAATACTTGATCACCTAGCCATCAAATAAGAATTATTTAGCTTACATAATCATTTACTCATCCTAAACCTAATTATTAGTCTTGTTCTTTTTAATGCCTTTTAAGAATTGAGAGCTAAATGGTGGACTAATATTTTTGCGTATGAGCTCTTCCCAATTAATACCTTCAAAAAATGCATGCGCTTTAATCTGCTGTATATTAGGCCTTATTGTTGGATCTTTGTTCATAGAACTGCTAATAAGATTCTGAGCATTATCATCAAATCCTGGAGGGAATTTCAAACTGTTCTGCGTAATCTTTGCATATAAATCATTAATATCCTCACTATAAAATGGAGTCTCTCCTGTAAGAAATTGATAAAGATTAATCCCTAAGCAATAAATATCAATAGCTTCCCAGACTCCTTTTTGCGCAATCATTTCTGGGGCTAGATATGCAGGGGAACCACAAAATGACATGGCTTTATTTTCTTCTGTAACATTTTCTTTAGCCAAACCGAAGTCAGCAAGTCTTAAATGTCCAGCATCATCTATAAGAAGATTATGTGGCTTAAGGTCTCTATATACAATATCTAAAGAATGTAAGTATTCAATAGCTAAAACAATTTCTGCTATGTAAAATTTTGCTTGTTGAATACTCAGATGATGAACATAACTTAATAGCATAGAAAAGTCTCCTAAAGCACAATACTCAAGAACCATAAATAAATGTGTTTCTGATTGAAAAGCCCAGAATAAAGGAAGGATAAAAGGATGCCTGATACTTTTTAGAATTTTGCATTCAGCAATTGCGTATTTTATCTGTTTTTTCTGTCTGAGATAAGCAATATTCAAACTTTTAAGCGCATAAATGCTTTCAGTACCTTTCTTTTGAACCTTGAATACTTTTCCATAATTTCCAAAACCTATTTCTTCTATAATATCAAAGCAATGCAAATGTATACTTTGTTCTGGGATCTCAGGAGGACTAGGCTGGGACTTATTTTTTTCTTTCAGCCCTGGCTGTCTGAAATATTTTATTGCATGCAAGATTCGGTTAGTCCACTCTTCAGTCATATCTTGAAAAGCTGTATAATATTTCAGTCTAATATCAGGGGCTGTTATAAGGAAAAAATATTTATCATCATAAATTTCATTCGAAACTTTGACACCTAAGATACTATCAAAAGGTATTGAATATTTTGGTGGATACTCATTGACATAATCATTTCTGCATTTATAATGATAAAAGTTACCTTTTTCAACATCAATAAAAAGGAAAACATATTTTTCTGTATAAGCTGAGCCTTCTGTGAACCAAACTTCACCACTAAACCCAAGGGGCTTTTCAACTTCTTCCACTGAATACTTTTTTAATAACTGCTCACCAATGTGCTTTGGAATTTCTTCAGCTATTTCTATATTTCCAGCAAGTTCTAGAGCTGTTTGTCCTGATGGGTCTTCTAAAGTTACGTCAATATTACTTTGTAATAAGAGTTTGACAATTTCTGTATGTCCATTTTGTGAAGCTAAATGAAGCCCAGTACCTCTTTCTGAAGTCATTTTATTTATTTCTATACCTGGATGAGCTAGTAAAATTTTTACACAGTCCAAATTTCCTTGATAGCTACTGATTTGTAATGGAGTCCAATGATCTTCTGTTACTGAATTTGGGTCTGCAGCTAAGTCGATGAGCTCTTTTACCATGTTCGAATGATTATTATAAGATGCATAGTGAATACAGCACCATTTCCCGTTGTAAGCTGTGTTTAATAGGCTTTTAAGATCTTCGACTTCTAAAGATGCTTGTTTGTATTTCTCGTAGTCTTGAAGGATATCATAAAATGCGTCTATATCTCCATCTTGTGATGCTGTCACTAATTTACTGATCCATGGGGATAATTCACTTTGGGTTCTTCGATGAGGAATTCGAGGTTTATTAAGATGTCTTTTTTTGAGAAAAATTACTGAAGTCTGAGAAATATTGAACTCAACTAGAGTCTGGTTTGACTTCAAGTCCATTTTGTGAGTTGCAGTCCTAAGAGTTAAAATCTGATCTGATGGAGAGATTGAGAGCTTAGAAGATATTGCTTCTTGTAAGTCTTGGATCTTACTATCATTTGCCAGGTCGAATTCTAAGGATTCTTCGTCGTAAAATATATGGACTTTCATATTATTACCTTGATTAATTTAATGATTAGGCTATAAATGTGGACTATAAAGAGATAGAAATTTAAATTTTTGCAGCATGAAAAAAGAAAATAGCTGAATAATGAATTTGGAAAAGAGGAATAAGGTATTGATAATTTAGACTTTTTTATGGTGATAAGAATAGATTAAAATTTTGATTTTAGGTTATTAAATTGATAGTTTTTGATGGAATTAATGTTATGAATAAAGTTTTTCAATCTGGAGTAGCTTTAAAATAAATAATTAATAATTTAGATAATAGATATCTTAATTTCCTATAATTTTTAGAAACATAATTAATCAATTATTAATTAAATGGAATTTTTTTTTTACTATTGAATTTAAGATATCTTAGTGCGCATTATTAGTTATTATATGGGCAATTGAAAAGAGCCCTTATGGAATAAAAATATCAAACAACAGGAAAGTAGGAATCTTACTTTATGCAGACGATATAGTCTTGGTTGCGGACTCTGAAAAAGAATTACAAGCCTTAAGCAAAATAGTTGAGAATTGGCTTACAGACTATAAACTCAACCTCAACTATTCTAAATCAGAAGTATTTATATATGGAACTAATCATAAACCACAAATAATAATTAATAAAAACCAACTTAAAGAAACTGACTCCTACAAATACCTTGGATACATTTCAAGTAAAAGAAAAATTGGATACATTTCAAGTAAAAGAAAAAATAGTAAGAAGCATATAATCGATAGAGAAACAAAAATGAAAGGAGTCCTAGGCTTCTTTTTAAACATAGTAAGCACACTGAAAGGAATCCCAACCCAAAAGAAAAAAATCATAGCAAAAACATGCATAGAAACAGTTGGATTATATGGAGTAAAAATAATAGAGAATATAGAAATAATACAAAGAAAATTTATTAGATCCTTACTAAAAGCTAATCAAAATCTTGCAAATAAAATAATCATTTTTGAACTAGGCATGACTTCAGTAAGAAGTCTAATGGATCTAAGATTGCTAAAATTTAGACAAAGAACGCATCAAGAAAAAGATACATTAAATGAAGCAATGCATATAGAAAACAAAACTAGAAACCTCCCATAGGAAAAAAGATGTAAAGAAATCATGTCCAAATACAAAATTGAAGATTATAAAGAGATTAATAATAGCAACGAATGGTTAAAAGTATCTGTTAAAAAAATAAAAGAGACAAATATAGAACGACAAA
>MPUH01001109.1:0-23975 GCA_001970955.1 Stentor coeruleus
CTCTATAATAGATATTAAATCTATCAAAATAATTAAATTTCTTAGAAATAGTTAAGACTTATAATACAAACAATTATCTATTTAGTATATAAACAAATTACTATTTCTGATAATAATTTTGATATTTTTAAAGTATAAAATCAACCGCCATAAAGATTGAAATATATGATTAACTTGCTATAAAAACACAAGGATGCTTATTTTTACTGATGAAGTAATAGTGCTTTATTTATTAATCAAAAATTCGTCACTGTTCACAATTGAAAAAACTTATAAAATTAATTATTTTAGAAGAATTTATGAGTATGAAACATTAAATGCTGAGACAATATCAATATTTTGCAGAAAGTGTAACACACTGATGCTGCATTTTATGGCAAAGATATACCTGTAAAATTATTTCCAAAATATGGCAAAGATATATAAACTTCAATTGCAAATAAATAAAATATGGCCTATTGTTAAATTCAACTGCACCTTCACTTTTGCTTAATACCTTGACTTCTATGTCAATTTTTTTACTATCATTAAGCTAAATAAAATAAAAAATGTTAAAATATGTATTACACACACCCAAAATAATTATAAGGATTAAAACTAAAATCCACTTATTATATACATTCATGGGCTTATATATATCTTTTATTAAAGTTAAAATATATAGTTTTTTCTCAAAAATAGAACTTAAAAACTAGTTATAAATTACTAAAATGCATTAAAACTAATCTTTATTTTCGATACCTTACAATTACACTCACATTTTTACTTTTGATATGCCAAAAAAAATTATAATTTTTAACTTTAATATATTTAGTTGGAGTATTCTGTGTTAAAATCAAACTTATTTGCTTATTTCTTATACCTTTTACTAAAAATATTGATTTCATCTAAAACTATTAATATATAATAAGCCTAAGCCTTCACAATAATATATATTTATGCTTAAAATCCCAATTACTTAAGATAGGAAATCATTTTATATATAAATCACATATTCACACAATAGTAAGTTTTACTTGAGACACACCCTGAAATCCTTCAAGCCACAGCTTTAAATTTCCGGCTTTAAAATAAAGCCTAGATGGCATGTGCACATAGACCAAACCATTTTCAGTGAGTTTCATCTGTGGAAAAGGGACAATGCTAGTTATAGTAAAAATCTGCATCCTTGTGTCAAAATGTACAGAAAGACCTTGAAGCGGGACAAAAGACTGAGGTGTTGGTGAAATATTCGACGCAAAACTCCATAAAAAACTCTGACTTATAACAAAATATCTCTCTTTCCAGTCACGATTGCATTTATAAGCCAAATGTCCAGAATAAGGCTCATTAGAAAATATTGCTTTTGAAGGCATCTCAACTAAAGGACCACGAATTGACTGTTTTCTAACTTCTTCATACACCCAGGTCAAATACTTTTCAGAAAAGTCTTCCCCATCATGCATCCCTGCAGTACTTGTTATAAAATCCCCTTTACTCATTTGTTGGCTAGTCTGCCCATGTAAGGCAAAGTCTAGCATAATAATACTCAAAGTCAAATTTTCAACAGATTTAGCTGATTTAAAATTGCTTGAATCGTGCCAATAGCACATAGCAAAATTCCTAATAATATTATTAGCTCTTGCATTATCCACAGGTAAACTAACATATCTTAGTAATTTCCTTAATGCCACAATCAAATTATTTTTTTTAAACCCAAAAAACTCAAAATACACCTTAGAAAGTTCATAATAAAAAATTTCAGGATCAGAAAGAATGCAACCTAGAGTATCTGGGTGTACGCTAGAATGATATAAATATTCAGCGATTGACTGGGGAATCTGACTGATGATGCTTGTTAAAATAAGTATTGCAAGACCTTTGTAAGGGTTTATGTTAAGGATTTTCATGGCAAGGATTTCAAGGTTGGTGTTTTGATTTTTTACTATACCTGTTCGGAAATCTCCAATTTTGTCCCATTTTTTGATTGTTTTTTGCTTGTTGACTTCGGGAGTTGACGTTGGTCGAGGGAATGCTTTTTTTGCTGTTATGTCGTATAAAGTCTTTGGTGCACTTACAATGCGGGGAGATTCTGTGTCTTCAGAACGCTGCTTCCAATATTTTATAAACTCTTGTTGAGTTTTTGAATCACTTGCTAAGTCCCATGGTGTTTCTCCATTTCTATTGATTATTGTCGCATCTGCGTTGTACTTTAAAAGCAACGATACAATCTCAGCATGTGAATAAAATGATGCAATATGCAAAGAAGTCCAACCTGCACAATCTGTAATATCAAGTGAAGCACGATGGTCTAGCTCGCATCTGCGTTGTACTTTAAAAGCAACGATACAATCTCAGCATGTGAATAAAAAGATGCAATATGCAAAGAAGTCCAACCTGCACAATCTGTAATATCAAGTGAAGCACGATGGTCTAAAATTTCATGAACTACATCAATACTGCCTTGCCTACAAGCAATATGAAGAGGGCTGGTTCTATTTTCATCATATGTGTCAGCTGGTGCTCCTGATTTTATTAATTTAGCGACCTGCTCTGTATTATTACTTGCAGCTGCCAACATAAGCGACCTTTCTTGAGGATTTAAAAACTTCATAGCTTCAATACATAATCGACCTTTAGGAACCCCAACTTCCTTATGAATTGCCAACTCATCTCTGTCCAAAATCCCCGGTGCCAAACAACTACCACAAACACTTTTCTTTTTTTGAGTAGATATTGCGACGTAATTTCCCATTGTTATTAGTAATTTTCATATAAGAAATTAGAAAAAAGTATAGGATAATTTTATAGAACTAAGAAAAGTTCTTTGGGAACAAATATATATAAAATTGAGAAGATTTAGAAGTTTATTATTAATCTTGAATAAACCAACAATAAATAATGCATGATTTATATTTAAAACAGCTTTATTACTTTCCTCATTCAATCTTTTCTCAAAGCAAAATACATAAAGCAAATTCAGTATTATACCCTCATATAAAACCAACTCACTATCTTTCTTGACTTAATATCTCTAAAAACCAAATTCTCGATTACTTTACATCAAAGCTAAGAAATTTGCATAAAATCATCTTTCCCGTATGAAAATTTAACACATATCAAATCATACCAAATATACTTTCACTACCCTCAAATCAAATGACATATTCGCCTACTAGAATATTCGACAGATTATCAACCAGACATTTTATTAATAAATGTTAAGGCTTGCTTCACATTTGAGCAAAGGCGTGTTGTCTCGAAACTTTTCCAAGGCAATTGGTATCGACTTAGGCACAACTAACTCGTGTGTGGCAGTGCTTGAAGGAGGTCAGCCAAAAGTTATCGAAAACTCAGAAGGTATGAGAACAACTCCATCAGTTGTAGCTTTCACTCCTGAAGGAGAACGCTTAGTAGGAGTCGCTGCTAAAAGACAAGCTGTGACAAATCCTGAAAATACTCTTTACGCAACAAAGAGGTTGATTGGTAGAAGATACGATGATCCAATGACTCAGAAAGACATGAAAACCTTGGCCTACAAAATAGTAAAAGCACCAAATGGTGATGCTTGGATGGAAGCTATGGGCAAAAAGTATAGCCCAAGTCAAGTCGGTGCTTTTGTCCTTACTAAGATGAAGGAAACTGCAGAGGCTTATTTAGGAGGTCAGGTTAAAAAGGCAGTTGTTACAGTGCCAGCTTATTTCAATGATTCACAAAGACAAGCTACTAAAGATGCAGGTCAGATCGCTGGTCTTGAAGTTGAAAGAATCATCAATGAGCCTACAGCTGCAGCATTAGCTTATGGTTTAGATAAGACTGAAAACAAAGTTATTGCAGTTTTCGACCTTGGTGGGGGTACTTTCGATATCTCAATTCTTGAAATCTCTCAAGGGGTCTTCGAAGTGAAATCCACAAATGGTGATACCTCACTTGGTGGTGAGGACTTTGACAATGTTCTTCAAAACTATCTAATCGATGAATTCAAAAAAGAAACAGGAATTGATTTGAAATTCGACAAAACTGCTATTCAAAGAGTCCGCGAAGCTGCTGAAAAAGCTAAAATTGAATTATCCTCAAGCACAATGACACAAATTAATCAACCTTACATAACAGCAGATAAATCAGGTCCTAAACACATGAACATAAAACTCACAAGAGCTAAATTTGAACAATTGACCGACAGTCTGATTGAAAAGACCAAAAAGCCTTGTGAACAATGCTTAAAAGATTCAGGACTAAGCAAAAACGAAATACAAGAAGTGATTCTTGTTGGTGGGATGTCCAGAGTTCCTAAAGTTCAAGAATTCGTCAAGAACTTATATGGCAAAAATCCTAACAAAAGTGTTAATCCAGATGAAGCTGTAGCAGTTGGAGCAGCAATCCAAGCAGGAGTTCTTCAAGGTGAAATGGGAGGAATTGTCTTATTAGATGTAACCCCACTGTCATTAGGGATTGAAACTCTAGGAGGAGTTTTCACAAGAATCATCAATAGAAATACAACAATTCCTACAAGAAAGTCTCAAGTTTTCTCAACAGCCGCAGACAATCAACCATCAGTTACAATTAAAGTTCTTCAAGGTGAAAGAGAAATGGCCACTGATAATAAACTTCTTGGAAATTTCGACCTTACTGGAATTCCTCCATCACCAAGAGGTATGCCTCAAATTGAAGTTACTTTTGATATTGATGCTAATGGACTTGTTCATGTTAATGCTAAAGATAAGGCCACTGGAAAAGATACAAGTATCACTGTGCAGTCTTCAGGAGGACTTAGTAAGGCTGATATTGAGAAAATGGTAAAAGATGCTGAAAGGCTTAAGGCTGAAGATGAGAAGAAACGTAATGCTATTGATACTAAGAATGAAGCTGATAATACTATTTATAATATTGAGAAGACTATGCATGAACATAAAGACAGAGTACCTGAGAATGTTAAAAATGATTTGAATCAGGCTATTGCTGAGTTGAAAGAGAAAATGGCTAAGGATGATATTGAAGGAATGAAACAAGGTATTGAGAAAGTTAAGACTGTGTCATTAGAAATAGGTAAAAGTATTTATCAGGGACAAGCAAAGACTGAAGAGCCTAAGCCTGAAGAAAATAAGGAAGAAGATGCAAATAAAGAGAAAAAAGAATAAATTCATAACTTTAGCATATTTAGATTGATAAGAAATCAAATGTTAAAAAGAATATAATACTGGGATATCATGAGAAATTTTGCATATACTAAAATGATTATTTCAATAAATACTAAAGCCTATTTAATTTATCACATAATTTAATTCAGGGATTTATAAGCAAAATCTTATATCCATAATCTTTATTCTATTAATTTCTAATTAATTATACGTTGCCAAAAGTCCATTGATTTTCTTCACATCTTTTAAGAATACAGCAAAAGTTTGATAGTCNATACGTTGCCAAAAGTCCATTGATTTTCTTCACATCTTTTAAGAATACAGCAAAAGTTTGATAGTCCAAATTAAGGGTATTACTTGTAGTGCACCCTGTTTGTGGGTTGATAAAAGTGAGTTTAAGTTGGACGTAAGGGATGTTTATATTAGAAGAGGAGTCTGTTGCCACAGTAATTCCAGCTCTCCAATCAACATCTACAAGCTGAAGACCTGTTTTGAGCATACCATAGNCCAAATTAAGGGTATTACTTGTAGTGCACCCTGTTTGTGGGTTGATAAAAGTGAGTTTAAGTTGAACGTAAGGGATGTTTATATTAGAAGAAGAGTCTGTTGCCACAGTAATTCCAGCTCTCCAATCAACATCTACAAGCTGAAGACCTGTTTTGAGCATACCATAGCCTGGATAAGTTTGTAATAGCTCATCAAAATCAGCTTCAAGATCATTGATATCATCTTCTTCTAGGCTACTATGAGTCGCTAAAATATTATGAAAAGTGAATTTTCCTGAGTTTTCACGATTATTTTTTAGTAACCAGGATACTACTACTTGAAGAGCACTAAGAGCTCCTTCAAATTCTCCAGGTTTGAGACTGCACCCTAAAATTTTGCTGTGCTCGTAATATTCTCTCCAATCAAAGCCTAGATCGTAGTGAGTTTCAAAAAAATATAAATCTTTGAGGATGACTCGGAGAAGGTCTAGAGGAATAGAAGGAAGGCATTTGAGTTGGTCTTCTTTTGTGACAAAATCCATTTATCTTGATTAATAAGGTATTTTTTTAGATCATTTCTACGAATGATTAGTTTTTATTACAAGATTAAAGAAATTAACAAAGAATTAGTAAGTAAAGATTATATAAAAGCCTGAAATAAGTAGCAAAAATAAGTTTTTTAGGTTTTGGCATAGCGAAATATTAAACGTCAACATGATATCTCATGCCACAAAGCTCATAAAAATCCTATTATATCTTTTATTATCCATAATAACTCATGATAAATTTTAAGCACTTATAAGTGACTTTTTAATTAACTAAAATCACATCCATAAATCTTCACTAATCTTCATAATCATGTAAAAAACCTTTTCATTCCCAAAAAAAAATCCTAACTAATGGCTAGGGTTATAAATAGTAAGCATGAACCGACTTAGAAAGCAACAAAAGGATGAAGACATCCAGCTGCTCTTAGCCGTGAAAGCTCACTTAGGAACCTCTAATACCACAGAGGAAATGAAGCGATATCTATGGTCACGCAAGCCAGATGGTGCATTTTTGATTCACTTAGGAAAAACCTGGGAAAAATTACAAATTGCTGCAAGAGCTATAGCTGCTGTAGAGAACCCAAAAGACGTTGTCGTGATTTCTGCAAGGCCATATGGCCAACGTGCAGTTTTAAAATTTTCTCAATACACAGAGACTAACTATTTTGCCAATCGTTGGACACCAGGTACTTTAACCAATCAAAACACTCCGAAATTTCTTGAGCCAAGACTTGTTGTTGTAACAGATCCAAGAACTGATTATCAAGCTTTACAAGAAGCTTCTTATATGAACGTTCCTACAATAGCATTATGTGATACTGACTCACCACTTACTTATGTTGATATTGCTGTTCCTTGTAATAATAAAGCCAAATTATCAATTGCTATGGTTTATTGGCTTTTAGCAAGAGAAGTACTTTATTTGAAAGGAGTTGTTGATAGAACCAGTAGTTGGGATGTTATGGTTGATTTGTTTGTTTGGAGGGATATTGAAGCTGAAGAAAAAAAGGATAAGGAAGAAAAACATGTTAAAGCTCCGAAGAAAGCTAAAGAAGAAGAAGATTGGAAACATGCTGGAGAAGAAGAAGTTCAGGCTGAGGAAAAAGCTGTTGATAAAGCTCCTGATCAGTGGGAGGAACAGGAAGGATGGAGTTAAAATTATAGTTAGATAACTGCTTGAAAGAAGCGATTTAGTGATCCAAGATTGGAGGATGATTTTGATACAATATTGATGGTTTTTAAGATATTGAAGATAGTGGATGAGTTGTGATAATTTGCTCATTTAAGTTAAACAAAATAGTTATGAAATGGGTATAATGATAAAGCCTTTTTAGTGTAAGTATATATTATTTATGCATTCATATAAATCGTAAATATATACGCAAATCACGATCATAATTGCAATTCCTATGATTTACATATATATATTTCATATTGAAAATAAAAAAATTGTCCAATCTAGTTTGTGAGTACATATGAAAGTATATCTCAGAAAAGAAAAGCTTATTATAATCTTATAACTATTATTTCAACTTATTAACCAAATACTATAAAGAAAATAACCCAAGCATGCTTGAATAAATTGAATCTGATATTCTCAAATGTTGGGAAGTAAAATATTTGAGTAAATAAATCTCAAAATCGTATATCTTATCTCTAAGAATGCTTCAAAGTATTCAAAATCTCACATCATGCGTGGCTCTACAATTTCAATGAAAAATTTTCAATCTAGAATCAAGTGAACTATCTGAAAATGACTAACTAAGCTCGTTGATCAACCTAAACTAAGCTACTGCAATTCTAAAATAACCAAAAGTTGTATTAAATTCCTTTCCCAAATCATAAAAATATTAATATATGCATATTTCTAAACAATAACACACAAAATTTATTAAAACTTGCATAGTTTCTGGTAAAAGTATATCTTCGAGTAATTTAAACCAACAACTTTTAATATTGATTAAAGTATCTAAAAAGCATAATTTATTATTTCAAATCACGNATATATGCATATTTCTAAACAATAACACACAAAATTTATTAAAACTTGCATAGTTTCTGGTAAATATATCTTCGAGTAATTTAAACCAACAACTTTTAATATTGGTTAAAGTATCTAAAAAGCATAATTTATTATTTCAAATCACATTTTACAAAACTTATGCTAAATTTCTCTTAAACTTTAATTACATAGTTTTATCATACAAATTCAGCCATCTCAACAAGCCAATAGTAATAATAAAAAAATCATTAAGATAAACAATTAACTAGTAAATTTAGTGACAGCTTTTGTCCCTTCACTGACAGCATGCTTAGCCAATTCACCTGGCAAAACTAGTCTAACACTTGTCTGAACTTCTCTACTTGACAAAGTATTCCTATTACCAATTTTCACCAGTTTAGACGATTCTGTGCATATTCTCTCAAATAAATCATTAATAAACGAGTTCATAATACTCATTGATTTCTTGGAAATGCCGATATCAGGATGTACTTGTCTAAGCACTCTATATATATAAACAGAAAAAGTTTCAGCACGCTTTTTTGTTTTCTTCTTGTCATTAACTTGCGTATTCTTGACTGGAGGCTGAGGTGATGCAGTTTTAACTTTAGGCTTCATTAATTATCTTGTCGTTAGTCTGGGGGCTTATATTCCATTTTTTAATTATTTAATACTATTGTAGCCCAGGAACTATTTCCCATTCGACCTACTATAGTCGTCTCAGTCCTGCTTTTCAATGTATGATTTTCTTCAGGCTCCATAAGACTATGCACACGCTTGGGTAAAACAAGGCTTTCCCATGATTTCATGTTTTGTTCAAGCTGGTCTATGCACTTTTCTTTTATTTCTGAAGAATTCAAACATTGATTTAAGGTTTCATAGATGGGTAAGACTATGTTTTTTATAAACCCAGACTGAGATTTTGCTATGTCAGTTTTTTCTCTGTCACAATACATTGAAATTGGAAGTCCCTGAGCTTTTTCCATATCGCCCTGCATAAAAAACTCCTCACAGACCAGGCTTGTCCATTTCTGATGAAGTTCTTGACATTTAGCAGCATGTCCCACATCAGAAGCTTTGGTAATAATTTTCATAATTTCATTTCTTTGATCTGCACTTGTTAAATTTATACTGGGCGAGTTAATCATTTTAGCTTTAAGTTTTCCAATTAAATCAAAATGCTTAGCCATATCTGTAGCTAGGATCATCTCTATTATCAGAGCTCGGACTAAAACTCCCATATCTTTAGGTAAATTTGCAAGAATGTCTTGATTATCTTTTTGCATTAACTGAAATGTTGTTGCACTGTGCATCATTTCAAGCACAGATGAATCATTGTCTGTATAAAAATTACAAGTTATAGCCATAGAGTTTTTGGAGTTAATAAGAAATCTGTTTGTCACACCTGGATGGGCAACATCATGTCCGAGCATCGCAACAACTGAAGCAAAAATTTCATAGTCTTGTATAAAATTATTGAATACAGATTGTTGCATTAAAAAAATATATGAGCAAAGAACTTCAGCTGAATGCGTAGAATTATGATAAGGGTTTGGCTTGTAATTCTCTTCAAGATCTGTTAAAAAACTTTGATAAACAGTAAAATGGATACAAAATGATGTATCAAGATGAAATTTCTGGATGCAAAACGCCCCAACTATAGCTAAAGGTTTGGTTTTAGTTATATCTTTTAGGAAAAAAATATCGAAATTCCATTCTTTGCCGATGCGTTTTAGAATGCCAGCTAGTTCTTGAAGGTCATAATTTTTTAATACTTCTATTGTTTTCCTGACCATACATTTTGTTGAAGCTTGAACTTGAGAACGTCTTGGACCTAAGCATGTTTGTTCAAGAAAAATTTTGTCATCGTCATCTAGATTTTTATCTTCAAGGTCAACGCTGTATATACTGTTTCTGTTCCCGAGCATATTAATAACTTTGCTTAGGTTATCAAAAATTTTATCTAGATATATAGAGTTTTTTGACTCTTTACGTTTGGCTAGTGGTAGGAGTTGAATTGACTCTTTTACTGCGCGGGATATCTGTTCAGCATCAGTTTTTGGAGAGAAGTCGTGATTTAGATGAGTCTCTTGGTTAAGTGCTGCATTCATAGTTATGAATTTGTTTCGTAGTTGGTATTCTTTAGTGTAAAATGTCCGGCTTTCAATTGCTAGGATGCTTATTAAGAAAAAAAACTCGATTAAAGTTTTTTGGATATTAGTGTCAGATAGTAAATTCACTGCTAAAAATGTAATTGAAATAATAAAGTTGATTGTTACGTATATCAAAAAAGTTGAAAAAACTGCGAACTTTGATGAGTAAATCAATGGTAGCAATCCAAGCACACATGCAAATCCGTATTCTGGCTGATCTGCGAAAACTTCATCTTTAACAAATACGTTATTAAATATCACGATTTCTGAAAACACAAAATACACCGAAATGAGATACCAACTTTTTTTATCTGATTTGATTTCTTTAATGAAAAACAAATAATGTATGATTGCTGTTACTAAAGTAACTGATGAAAGTGATAAAGCTTGAAAAAGCATTGTCCTCAAATATGATTTTCCTTCGAAATATGATGAAATGTATGCAGAATTGTAAAGTAGGCAAACAAATATTAAGGTAACAATATACGTTATCATAGACTCTCTATGATCTAGTCCAATTGTAGTTGCAATATCTGAAAGTATTACCTGCCTGAAATATTTTTCTTGCTTGGTGTTATTAAATTGCAGACTATACTTTGACCGCAATGCGGGCTCCTCTAATGTTTGTCCTTTTTGTCTGACAGCTGAACTGATATCTATAACTTTCATTTTATATGGATTTTTTAAGCAAATAGCTTAAAAAATAAAGCCATTAATACCTGAAAAGTTTTTGAGATCTAATAAGATAAATAATGAAATACTTTTAAGCTATTGCATCTTCTGTATGGATATGTTTTTATGCATTTGTGTTGAAAATTTAATGCTAGACTTGAAAATTATATAGTAGAAATTTAGTTGGCAAAGCTTAAAGAATTATAAGTTGGTATTTATAAGCCCAAATAATTGGCAAAATATTAAGTTAAAGGCATTTTATAATTTTATAAGATAGTTTAAAAATTTTTGAGAAGAATTTAAGTGATTATGAGAAAGTTTAAAATAAGTTTGTAAGCGGTTTTGAGTGGATTAAGACTTTAAGTGATTAAAAATAAATTTTGAGGAATAAAACTGATTAGAATTGTACCTGCTAGCAATTACTTTTGGGAAAAGAATATAAACAGGTGAGAAATCTATAGTTAACATAATTAATATAATAAATTAAAAGAGTTATTAAGAAAGTAATGATATAACGTAAATTTTATGCCTAAAAGTTTTAGGATATAATTAGCAAATTTTTTGAGAAATAAACTTTAAATTACAATATAAAAGTATGAATCTTTTAATTTTGTGAAAATTAACAAAGTTTAAAACATAAAGAAAATTGTATAAGCATAATATAAATGTCAGAGTTCAAGATAAAACTTTATAACTACAAATTATTAGTATTTGTTAGGAATTATCGTTTGACTATTGTCCAGCCCATCCTAATTTTATCTTTTATAGTATATTTTCGTGGTGAAGTATTTTATTTCTCTGTCGATCTTTATTGTTTCTTGTTTTTCATGTTTTTCTCTAAGTGTTTATTCAATCTTTTCATTCCATAAAACAATATATACTTATACTAATATAAAAGTTTTGGTTATTCCATTCGTATGCTATTTGAGAACTAAAATTGCAAAACTAAAACCATGCAAATTAGATAATATAAAACCATGCTAAATGTAGTGATTAGTTTTAATTTTGCTACCACTTCTCTCGAAATATTCTCAGTTTATTTGTTTCCGTTTTATAAATGGGGTCTGTCTTATTAATATTAGATGCTTAGAAAAGTCAATTACCTTTGATAAGATAGTCATTGGATCAAGCATAATCTTATTGTTCAGACCTTGTAAGTGCTCTTGTGAACACTTTATGGTCACTGAATCAATTACAGATTATCATTAGCCTTAAGAATATAGATTAAATATAAGTAGATTATTTTAATGGAATAATGCAATACTACGCAACTTCTTACAGACAAGCAAGGTGATGAAAATTATAAATTGACTACACCAAGAGGCTACAATTCACATTCATTTATGATTTAGTTACCCAAGGGTGTGCTAGGGAAAGTTCAAGTATAAACACGAATGCGGTTAATTTGTGTTATTATTATTTCAGATGCTTAAAAAGTATCATAAAATAGTTTAATTAGGCTTAATATTTATTAAATTTAACTGATATTATATTAAGCATAATGACTTATAACAAAACCTGCAACTATATTGAGATCCCGCAATCATTCAGACTTTTCATGTTTTTATTAATCAAAAAATATTAATATTTTGGATATTATTCCTACAGCTCAGTAATAAAAGGTGACTTTTGGAAATTCCTTATCTTCTGTTTAATAGCATTATGAAGCATCTCAAATAGCGCATTAAGCTTGGTATTTTTTATTTTTCCATTATTCGAAACCATATTCAAGCGCTTCGAAACCCATTCTTTAACTTGTTCTCGTATAACTTTTGCTTTTTTCAGGCGATCTTTGGCTAAGCTAATTTTCCCATTTGCTTGGCGGACTTGTTCCTTAAGTTTTATTATATTCGCATCAACAGTTGACTTTTGAGTTAAAAGCAGATCATCAATTTTCCCTTCTGTTTCATCATTTTTTCTTAAAAATGTCAAACATTTGTCTTTGTTTTTATTTAAAGTACCCATCAGCTCGACAAATCTCTCTTCTTTAGTCAAAAATCTTGTAAGAATTTCATTTATATCGTCAAGTAATGTTGCACCTTTAATACGCTGGAAAGCATGTTCAATAGAAGCATACCTAGTTTTCTCATATCTAAGTTTGTATTCTAAAAATTTAGCCCAAAGAATACTAACTAAGACTGCTTCACGCATGTTGTTATTACGAAGATCTCGCTCTTCGTTAGCTGCTGTTTCTGCGATTTCTTCATATTTTTTTAGACGCGTTTTTCTTAACTCATGGATTTTCTCACGGGCTTCGATGTCTTCTTTTAGAAGATTAATATCTTGTGTCCGATCTTTAATATCCAAAACAACAGTTTTCTGCATCTGCTTATATGCCGTAACTTTCGTAAACTTATTCTCCAAGGTTTTAATTTTCTTTCTATGCATACTTTCCAGCAAAAAATCTCTCAACCTAATTTGATCCTGTAAATACTGATTCTTAACTTCTAAATGCATAAGGGTTTGTCTAAATCTTTCCCTCATATGTTTATACATCGCATTATTATTATGCTCATCTCTGATCTTCGCCAGCATTGCATTCTCTTCTTTCTCTAATTCTTCAATCCTTTTTTTCAAATGTTCCAAGTCATTTTCTCCTACAGTTTTCAAAGCATTAACTCTAATGGCTTCAGATTTTAGCACAGCCAATGTGTGGTCATAAGAATTGAATCTTTGATACATTGTATTAAAGGTTTTTTTTAAGAGTTTGACTTGAGTTGATGCTTCTTTTTTTTCGAATTCTGAACGAGGTTCTCGGACACTCATAAATTTTGGAGGGTTTCTTTGGTAATCTGGAGGATGGAGAAGCGCACGAATTTTTTGCTTGTATAAAGGATATGGGGTATATAATTTTTGGGCTGAAGTGTTTAAAATTTCGTTAGGCGTTGCGCTGCGGGTGTCAGTTTGGCGACTTTTCAATGATATTTCTCCGAATGATGAGGATGTTTGATGCCTCATTAGTTTGTTTATTATTTAAATGTCCTTCGAAATTTGTTTGTCAGAGCATATATGAAAATATTGGGATTGGTATATTAAATATGAGTAAAAGGAAGTTAATCTGTTGTCTTAGTCTTAGGCAAATCAATAAAGTTCAAATATATTGGTAATTAAAATTTCCTAATATGATATTAAGAACTTTGTATAGTGCAAATATTCTTAAATTTTATGCTTGATGGAAANAGAACTTTGTATAGTGCAAATATTCTTAAATTTTATGCTTGATGGAAAAGAAGTTTTTGCTGAAGTTTTAATAAGAAAAAATCTTAAGTTTTTATTAATAAATAGTTTAGCATGCGTAGTTTTAAAAAATTACCTGGCTTTTCTTGAAAAAAAAATATTTTACGGCATATTACCTTGATTTTGACAAAGTATATAATTGTAGCATGTAAGGAAACTCTTTTAGTGATACCTTCATTGCATGTAGACTATCTGACTAATGCAATTTTCTATTACTAGAGATTAAGAGAGAGAAATAATCTTAAGGACTTATGCAGTAATATTTATTTATTAATCAAAGCTTTGCAAAAAGATTAGGTAATGCTAATTTTATATAACTTATATTTTATCAACAATTTTGTTTGCAAGATTTAAGAATATTGATAAACAGACAGCTGAAAGAAAATATAAAATTATGAATATGGTAAGGATTTTCAATTTTAAAAGTTTAAGCTTATTTCTGTCTTTGTAGAAATGCCACATTTTTAACATTTTTTAAATATTCTGTCTAGAGTGCTGAAAATGATAGGGTATTTTTTTAGATATTAAAGACTTAATTTCTGTGTCATGACAAGAGCAGCTTTATAGATAGTAAAGGCGATATAAATAAGTAAATGATATTCTAAATATTTCATTATTTTAGTGCATCAAACTATTTTATAATCTCATTTATTCAAAGTATAAGATGTCTTACAGAAATTTATCCTATGCAGATTAAAGCATCTAATAATATTATTATAATAACTAAAAGATCAAAGTTCAAAACCTTTTTAGATTAATAAAGATATATTGGTGTTAAGAAGCATGCATTGAGATTATTTGAATTTATTGAGAAGCTGTGAGGATTACAAAAAAATATAATAATCCTCAGATTTTTGTAGAGACTGTTAGGTATAGAGGGAAACTAATGAATCTATCATTTTTATTTAAAGTTTAAATTTTGTTTAACAAAAATATTAACAAAATAATGTTTTTTTGTCTGTTAATGGTAGTTATTTGCGAAGGCTAAAAATATTCATATAAGTGTAGCCTAATAATATTAAATCATTATTTAATCTAATAAAATATAATTTTCGGATTTTAGCATCTAAGTTTATCTGTAAACCTTTATTGTTTCTGATTTGCTTTCACAATGAAATGATTAAAGATCCATGTTTTGTATCTGTAATTTTAAATTTTTTTTCATATATTTGAATCAATATAAAAATTCTTCTGACTTCAACAAATAATCATCAACTTCTATTATGCACACGCTTCAATTTATTCTAATTCGTTTTTCTTATAAAATCTGATAATGACTATACCTTTTCACTACACTAGCCAAACTTATTTTTAAAATGCTCCATCCTTTTTGCCAAACATTTTATTTAATAATAAATTCCTTCAGACTCAAATTCTTCTCTTAAAAACTAAAAAAAATCTCTAACCATTAATGCACTCTTAAGAATTATAGTCAAACATCATCCTGAATATATTTCAAAATAATTTATAGTATTATGGGTTCATGTGTAAATAAGTCAGAAGACAAGAATGTTATTATATGTGAGACACACATAGCAACGTCAAGGAATAAAGCATTAGATGAGACTTCATCTCGAACAAATCGCAAAATTCTCAAACAAAAAGCTGCTGTTATTGATTCACGCTTAGCTGTAGAATCTTGTGTCGAAGCAGCTACAGCGCAGAAACTAGATATCCCGAAAACTTCTAAAGAAATTGAAATTATCCGGCATTCACTTGCTAAGCACTTTTTGTTTCGTAATCTACAAGACAACCATGCAAACATAATTATAAATCACATGCAGCTATACAATCTTAAAAGTGCCGAAATGGTTTTTAAGCAAGGTCATCGCGGAAATAATTTTTATGTTGTATCAAAAGGAAAGCTTGAAATCATAGTCAATTCAAAAAGAGTCAAAATTTTGGTAAGCGGAGATAGTTTTGGAGAGATGGCCTTACTGTATGATACACCTCGTACAGCTACGGTTTCAACAATATCTGATTGTAATCTTTGGTGTTTAGATAGGAAAACATTTCGATCCACACTTGAAGCATTAGAATTAGTTAATTACGAAGAAAATAAACAATTCATTGACAGTGTTTCTGTATTTCAAGCTTTGACTTTTTCACAAAAGGAGACTTTAGTACATTCTTTGACAACACAAATCTTCAATCCAGGTGTTGTGATTGTCAATGAAGGGGACCCAGGAGACCTACTTTATATAATTAAAGAAGGTAATGCTTTAGTAACAAAAGGCGGTCAGGAAGTTAGAAGAATAGGCAAAGGTTTTTATTTCGGAGAACAAGCTTTACTATATGCCTCTCTTAGAACCGCTACAGTTACAGCAATAGATTGTGTTAAATGTGTAGCGATATCAGGCAAAGAACTAAATGACTTACTTGGAAACAAGCTACAGGATATTATTTATGAAAATTCAGTGAGGATTGCTATTGAAAAAAGCTCTGTACTACAAAAACTTACAAAAGGACAAGCTGAAAGTATCGTTAAAGCCTCGAAAATAAAAACATTCGCTGATGGGGAAACTGTTATTCCTTCAGGAACACCTTTGAGCAATAATATTACAATAGTAGTCAAAGGAGGTTTGAGTAAAAACAGGAATAAAACTCTTGTAGGAAAAGTTTTTGATGCAATTAATGCAGAAAATGTTATAAAAAATACACAAGGGAACTTAGAAGAAAATTTTATGGCTGTAGGGGAAACAACTGTAGCTACTATAAGTAGAGAAGAGTTTGAGAATAAGCTCGGAGGAAATTTTGAGGATATTACTTATAATAATGATGCGTTTAAGGTTCTTAAAAGAATACAAATACTAAGAGGACTTGGGCCTACTGCTATAAATGCTATTATGGGGTGCTTAAAAATTAGTGAATATCCAGATGGGGCAATGGTAGTGGAACAAAATGATCCTGGTGAAGCATTTTTTATAGTGAAAAGTGGAAAAGCTGAGGTGCTTAAGGATGGACATAATGTTCGGATGATTACTAAGCATGATTATTTTGGTGAGAGAAGCTTATTGTTTAATAACTTCAGGTCAGCAACAGTTAAAGCTAAAGAGCATCTAGTGTGTTGGGTTATATTAAAATCACAGTTTACAGAGTTTTTAGAAGAAGGTATAAGAAAGCAGCTTTTAGCTCGAATTGAGCTGCAGGATGATACCGTTAGTGTTGACGATCTAGTCATAATAAAAAAACTTGGTAGTGGGATGTTTGGAAATGTATTCCTTACAGTTCACAAGGACAAAAAAATTTTATATGCCTTAAAAACAGTTGACCGACAGAAAATTGAAGTTTTTGATATCCAAGAAAGCCTTGTTCTCGAAAGGAAAATTCTTCTAGAGCTAGACCATATTTTCATATTGAAACTCGTTAGAACCTTCAAAGATCAGTTTAGAGTCTACTTTCTCCTAGAATACATACGAGGAATGGATTTGTTTGATGTTATTAGAGAGATAAGTTTACTTACAGACCAAGATTGCAGGTTCTTTGCTGCTTGTCTTATAGCAATTCTTGAGCATTTGCATGAAAGAGAAATAATTTATCGAGATTTAAAGCCAGAAAACATAGTTGTAGACGATGAAGGCTACCCAAAACTCATAGATTTTGGAACTGCAAAAATCATAAAAGGACTCACTTTTACTATAGTTGGGACTCCACATTATATGGCCCCAGAAGTTTTAGCAGGCCATGGGTATTCACTTTCAGCTGATTATTGGAGTGTTGGAATTATATGTTATGAACTTTTGTATGGAAGAGTACCTTTTGGGGATGAGGAATCTGACCCTTATGCTATTTATCAGAAAATACAAGAGCATAAATTAGAGTTTCCTCGGTGGAGTGATAAAAAGAACAAATCAAGAGATTTTATTAGTCAAATGCTTAATTCTAACCCTGCGAAAAGGCTTGGAGGCAGTTTTGAAAATATTAAGCAACATCCTTGGTTTTTTGGATTAGACTGGGATAAACTACTTAGTAAACAAATTAAACCCCCTTATGTGCCGAAATTGGATGAGAAACTGGATATTGATTGTGTGATTAAACATCCCAAGAACTTTTATGAAGTTATTGCTAAGGCTGAGGCTAAAGCTGAAATTGCTTTGACTAATAAACAATCTGCGAGGGTATTAGCTGATTGGGACTCTGAATTCTAATTTTGTAAGGGTAAATAATATGATAAATAAATATTATGGTGTTGAATAAAATCCTTTTTCTCTTAATCGGAGGAGTTTTAGGGTATGGAAACCTAACAGAGTGCGTAGATGAGATAAAAAAGGTGATCTTAAACGCCCCTGGAGCTTTCTCAGCATCCCCAAATAGTTATGCTAAGATGTTTAGTTACTCAGGAAAATCAATCAACCAACTTGGGCGCTTTGAAGACTGTTACAGCTTAGAAAAAGCTAGATACATGCTAATAGAACTTTCAAAAAGCCCTCCTCTTCTTCTTTCAATATGTGGGCCAGATGTCTGCAGCAAGTCAAATTATTACGAAATTATTAACTCCATCATTAATACGACAGTCACTGAGGAAAGCACTCAACTTAGTAAATTCTTCGGCCTTAAATCATCAAATGCTAATCAAGCGAATATTTCATACTCAATTATCTTCCCAGAAAGCTATATTCATTCCCGCTTTCATGAACTTAATGGAGGTGCAATCGCTATGGTTTTGATAACAGTTATAATTGGTACAATTTCGATAATTGGCACTATAATTGATATTAACATAAAGCATGAAGAAGAAAATATTAGACTTGATGTAGAGCAAACCGGTATTGGAAAAGATGATTATCTTTCAGTTCCTCAAGGCGAAAGTACAATTATAAACATTCTCATATGTTTTTCTATAATCAGAAACATGAAGAAACTAATGAGTGTGCATTTAGATGACTATCATCCTCATTTGTACTTTTTTGATGGGATTAGAGTTATAACAATCGCCTGGGTCATTCTTGGAACTATTGGTGGCTTGTATCTTTACGATTTGCCTTTAGCAAACTATATGAAGCTTGAACAAATCTCTAAAAAATATTATACTTTACCAGTTTATACATCGCTTTTAGCTTTAGATGTTCTATTTTGGATAGGCGGTGTTCTCTATACTTACTTTTTACTAAACTCTTATAGTGCATCACCAAAGCATTGGCTTTTAATTTACCTTAAGCACTATTTAGAAATGGTCCCGATGTTCATTTTCATAACTTTCTTTTTCTGGACTCTGTCTAGATACATGGGAGCTGGTCCATACTGGTATACAGGAAATGATGCTTATTCAGACTGTAAAGACTATTGGTATGCAAATTTGTTCTTTTTAAGTAACTTTATTCCAAATGGTACTTGGTCTAAGTGTCTTTCTCATGGTTGGTTTTTATCTGTAGAAATGCAATTCTTTTTTTTCACACCTATATTAATTTGGATTTACAAAAAGTCTCCAGGATGCGGATGGTTTTTTATTGCTGGACTTGCTGGACTTGGAACCATACTTGGAGGTGTGGTAGCTCATCACTTTGATCTCAATGTGTCGATTTATGGCCCACATCACTGGGCTTTTTATAATTATTATAACAACAAGCCTTACATTCGCATGCCACCTTATGTACTTGGAATTGCCACTGGTTTCATTTACTTTACAAGCGCTACAAATAATGATGATAAAATTTCATCCCTTATTATCAAGCTCATGAAGAATACCATTTATAGATTTGCTAATCTTTTCCTTGGGATTTCATTATGGCTGATTATTATTAATGTCCAGTTCCAGGTTTACAAACATCCTGGTGATGACTTCAGCTATAATGAATGGTCATTAGGGAAAACCTCAGCTTATTTTGCATTTTTAAGAATTTTGCTTGGGATTTCTTATATGATGATGTTCACGCCAATGGTACTTGGATATTTTAGTGGAATAACCTCAGTGCTTTCATCTTCTATTTGGACACCTTTCTCAAGACTTACTTTTAGTGTCTATCTTATCCAGGCTCCTCTCGCAGATATTTTCATGAGATCCCTTCAATATCCTAAGTATTTTAGCAAGACTAGCCTTTTCTGTGACTGGTTTTCTATGATGGTTATATGCTATTTCTTTGCTTTTATCTTTGCTGTGTTTATAGATATACCTGTGAAAACCTTCATACTATGGATCTTTGGAAAGAAAACAACTAAAGAAAATTACTACGAGATTAATGATTAGATTTTAGATTCAAATAATTAGGCTAAATAAAAGTTACAGATAATTGATTTTTTTGAGTTATATACTTACAAAGTTATTCAACTACTTTTTATATGCTAATGCCTATTCTGACTTCTATTAGCTGTGGGATTTCTCATTTATATCTAAGTATGCAACTTATTTTTTGACTTAATCTAAATATTTTAGCCTATGGCATAGTGAGCTAGAGTTTTTCTTACATTCACTTGCATTAAAGTTGCAATATTGATTATTCTGGCATTAGGAACTGAAGTTTAATAAGATGAGCTAAAATATTTGAGTCTCTTACTTTGACACATTTTATCATTCTTTTGTGTGCTTCTAGGCTTTAAATAGAAGATCTTGGATTATTAAATTTTTTATAGAGCTGCATTTATCCTTTTATTCAAGTTATTCAAAATTTCAATAATTTTACAAAGAAATTCAAAATAAATTAAGGTTTAACATTTTCTAAAAATTAGCCACAAGATTGAAAGTAAGGTTATATAAGCTATAATCTCGCTTTAATTATCAAAATGCTTTATTAAGTAGCAAGATCTTAGTTGCTTGTATAAATAAATTTATGACAGTAATTAAATTGTTTTTTCATATTAAATATTATTCTTGATTCAATGATGTTTTATTAAGGCTTCTATATGCTGATAAAACTATTATTCAATTCTATTGTAAATTATTGTTTGAGTTGCGTTGCGCTCTTGCTCTGTTGTTATCTGGCTTTTTATTCGTAATTTCATTCTTATCTAATTAATTTGCACATTATTTGACCCTTTGTGTGACTTCACAATTTGCTTTCATTACAATATCTCTACTTGTCTCAACGTAAAGTTATAGTTACCAAAATAATCATTATGGAAGATACCTCCTCTTCAGGAAATGTTCAAGTTGTATGCAGAGTCCGGCCACTTAACGAAAAAGAGTTTCAAAGATGCAAAGACCTCTGTGTTCGTATCCATGAAGACCGTCAGACAATCTCAATAAATTCATCAGAATGTTCTGAATCTTTAACATTTACCTTTGACTCTATATTTGCCCCTGAAACTCCTCAGCAAAATATATATGAAATTGCTGCAAGGCCAATTATAACTGCAGTTCTTGAGGGATTTAACGGTACAATCCTTGCATATGGGCAGACTTCATCAGGAAAAACTTTCACAATGACTGGAGATGATACAGGAAATACTACTAATATGGGCATAATTCCAAGAATAGTAAATGATCTATTTTTGGCTATCAGTAATGCAGAGGACAGCTTAGAATTTGTTGTAAAAATATCTTACTGCGAAATTTATTTAGAAAAAATCAAAGATCTAATTGACCCAACAAGAAGCAACTTGAAAATACAAGAAGACAAAGCTAGAGGAGTTTTTATAAACGATCTGACTGAGTATTCAGTTTCAAACCATTTTGAAGTTTATGAACTTATGAAGATCGGCAAAGACAACCGTGAAGTCGGTCAGACTTTGATGAATGAATCATCTTCACGTTCACACACAATTTTTATTATAACAATAACTCAAAATAATAGAATCAACTACTCAGCTAAATCGGGAAAACTTTACTTAGTTGATTTGGCTGGCTCAGAAAAAGTTGGCAAAACAGGAGCGGCGGGTAAACGACTTGAAGAGGCTAAGAATATCAATAAGTCTTTGACGACACTAGGTCTTGTTATTACCGCATTAACTGATAGTAAAAGTACACATGTACCTTATAGAGACTCAAAACTTACAAGAGTGCTTCAAGACTCCCTTGGAGGTAATGCAAAAACTACTTTAATATTGACTTGCAGCCCTTCACCATGGAATGAAGAAGAAACAATAAGCACATTAAGATTTGGAACTAGGGCTAAAGCTATTACAAACAAACCGAAAGTTAATAGAGAGTATACTATTAATGAACTCAAACTCATGCTTTATGCTGCCAGAGAGGAAATATTGAAAAGAGATAAAATTATTGAATCTTTGAAAGGTGAAGTAAATAAATATAGTGAAGAAGAGCATTCTTTATCTGTTGTTTCTTTTTCAAATACTGAGATAACAGAGTGTGTGAAGGAAATTGAGAAACTTAAAGAGAATTTAAGCATTGAAAATGGAAAATCAATGCGACTTCAGCTTGAAGCTAATGAGAAATCAGCCTTGCTGGAGCGTGAGCGCAAAGAAATTGCCCGTTTAAATTCGACAATTCTGTGTCAAAACCAAAAAATCAAAGCCCTTGAAGATACTATAAAAATCTATGAATCCAAACTTCATCACACAAACTTTGAAAATTCATCTCTTAAGTCTGAGCTTCAGAGATTAGCTTTAAAATGTGAAAAAACTGAATCTTTCAATGAAGAACTCTGCCAAAAACTCGAAGAGAAAAACGAAAAAATAAACACAATGTTTGACCAACTGCAAGAATACGTGATATTAGAAAAGCATAATTCTAATGTTCTTTATAATCTAAATCGTGAGAGGATTTATAAGAAAAAAATTGAAGAGGAACTAGAGAAAAATCGTCAAGACTTTAAAGAAATGCTAGGTAAAATTCTTACAGAAGAACAGGCTATACAGAAAATTAGAGAAGTTATAGAAAGTGAGCAGAAATCAAAATGGGTAAAGGTTAGAGAAAACATATTTTTGGAATTTAACAAATATATTGAAGGTGTAAATGATGTGAAATCTGAAGTTGAGTGTATAAAGCNAAGAACAGGCTATACAGAAAATTAGAGAAGTTATAGAAAGTGAGCAGAAATCAAAATGGGTAAAAGTTAGAGAAAACATATTTTTGGAATTTAACAAATATATTGAAGGTGTAAATGATGTGAAATCTGAAGTTGAGTGTATAAAGCGAAGTGTTTTGGTGTTCCAGAAGAGTTTTTGGGATGTCCAAGAAGCAATGAGAAGAAAAATGGCTGAGTTAGTAGAAAGCAATAGGCAGTTGAAGTTTCAAAATGAAAGGCTGAATAAAGAAATTGTAGATTTTTGTATGCAAAACCAGCAAGAATGTGATAAAAGACTTCAAACCATTATTGAAAATAGGAGAATGGAATCGCAACTTGCAAGCTATAAAGAGGAAATGCAATCAAATAAGTCTAAATTAGAAGCTTTGGCTTCGCAAATTTCAAGCTCAGAACAACATTTGAACTTTCTCAACTTGCAGATTAAGGAGCATACTTCACAACATCCAGAAATAACTGCTAAGTTCCTTGGGAATATTAGGAAGACTATAAAAGGAGGGAAAAATATTATAAGCTTTACTCCATCGCCAAACAAAGAATTAACAAGAACTAACTCTGACTCTGCTATAATGGAAAATCGAGAAGAAGAAAATTAGCTGAGTAACTTTAATATCTAATTCATTAACTATAAAAATAGTGCTTGTTTCATGTAGCTTCATATATTTTAAGTTAAACAAGTATTTGTTGGTTATTGAAGTATTTTATAGTTAGTATGCAATAATTTGAATGAACAATGGGCTAAACTAATTAGTTATTAAGTTTAAATTTTGAAAAAACACTTCGAATTTATATATTAGGTTTGCTCTATTTCTCTAGAAGAAATAATTATATATATTTTAGTTT
>MPUH01000111.1:0-105080 GCA_001970955.1 Stentor coeruleus
ACAGAAAAAGAAGAATTTCAACTTTCTGGTCATTTTAAAGAAATTTGTTTTATAAAACTTAGTAAGAATACCCAATTCCTTGCTTTAAAACATCCTATTTTTATAATATTTTAAAAAAAACTATAGATATTCTTAGATTGTAAATAACTAACATAAATTCTATTTTTATTTTAAAAACATAATAAAACTTCAAAAAGTAAAGATTCTACAATAAAACTATGGAATTTAATAAAAAAAGAAGAGATTTGTTCAATAGCACTTCAAGAAGTAGATCTTGCTGAAATCCCTTCATTGCTTTTTGGAAAAACGATGAATATTTTGTATACCCGAATTTGAATATTTCATTTTGGAACATTGCAAAAAATGAGTTAGAAAAAGTTATTACTGAAGAAAATATCATGGTTTTTAGCTTTGTGATAGATAGCGATAAAAAAAAGATAGTCTATGTTGATAATGGTTTTGTAAAACTTTGGGATTTGGAAGGGTTGAAAAACATAACTCAAGGAGACCCCAAAAAAATCCCTTTTAATTCTTTACATGATCTTGAAGTTACCCATGACTACCATTATGCTTTTATTAACACTTGTTCATCCAAAGGAGTTTTTGTATGGAATATTCAGAAGGTATTGAAGTTTCTAGAGTCTCTGAAAAAGCATGCCGAGCAACAATTCCTGAATCCTTCAACATATTAATCCTTACCAATGATAGAAAAATATTTCATCTAATACTTTAGTAACAATTTATGATTTATTTGATCGGGATGTTCTGTCTATGATCGGTTTGCCTATAGACACTAATATTCAATTATCAAGAAATAATCATTATGGTATAGGAATTTCTGAATTAAGAGAAAGAGGGCTTGCATTTGTTTATGATTTAAAAAAAAAGAATCCTAGCAGCATCATTTATTATCAATATTGAAGTAAGTAGAAGTTTTATTGTTTCTAATTGTGGGAATTATGTAATATTGATTTTTTCTAATAAACCTCGAGCTATTATTGGTATTAAATCTCCAAAGATACTAAACAAGTTGGATTTGAAAAATACAGAAATACATGATGAAATAGCTCCAAGTTGTAATGAGCCTTTTGTTAATTATGAAATAGTTTCAAACAATCAAAAATACTTACTTCTTTATGGAGAAGAGTCATTTGAAATATGGGTTTTAGTAATTATGAACTTTTATTCCAAAGGTATAAAATTAAAAATACATGGTTTTCACCTGATATGACTTATGCATTAACGTTAGGAATTAATAATACTTTTTTATATTGGAGTATTCCTGATAAAAAACCTGTTATAAATATTAGTGAAGATGTATACAGTTTAAGATTTTATTCAAAAAAACATTTGATCGTTTTTTAAACCAGTCCTTCCTATGTTTTTTGGGATTGTAAAAATAAAAATCAAGTTGCCAGTATAAATACTATCTATTATACAGATGCTTATGATGTTTCAACTACAGGAAAGTCAGTTTTTATAGTTTCAAAATGTAAAAAAATGATTTTACACTACAATCTTGAAGATATGTCCAATAAAAAACTTTATCCTTTTGATTTAGAAGAAAAAAAGGAGATGCTATTACTTTCAATATCAGCTGATGACTCTTTAATAGCTTTAGCAACTCTAAATGGCTTCTATATTTATAATTATATTGATATGGCTCAAGAAATTAAAATCAGCTCTAGTGCTCCTCCAATGTTGAAAATGTTTATAAAATTTAACTAATACATCACTTATAATTTCTTAATAAATTATTTTGCAGAACAAATATAAAATTCTAACTAATATCACTAGCTTTTGTTCCAGATAATAAATCTTTTCTTCTTGGTTTTAAAGATGGATTTATAGCTTTATGGGATGCAGATATAAATGCAGAAGTTTGGAATAAGAAGGTTGCAAAAAGTGCTGTTATTTCTCTTGAAATCAGCGAAGATAATCTTTATGGAGTAATAAGACTTGAATCTAGCATTTGTGCTGTATGGGATCTTAAAAACGGTAGTATTTTAGATTTTCATGGATTTAAAAGAGGAAAAGATTTCAGATTTTCAGCTGATAATAAATCAATTATAGCAGTAAATAAAAGACTAATAGCCAAAATATATGATATAAGTACTGCGAATGAGATTGAAGAAATAGATTTACTAGAGAGAGAACAAAGATTTTTTGATGAAAATCCTGAATTTAGAGACGAATTTAAAGAGCTTAAATTAGATGATTAGATATGAAAAAATCTTTAGTTTATAAATCTATTCTATTGTTATAATAATTTTTTTTTTATATTCGGATTAACTAAAAAACTGATTTCCTTTTTACAATTAATTACTTCCAAGATTATTCCACACAATATTCTCTAGAGATATCTAAGCTCTTTTTACAAAGTATTTTATCTATAAATTTTATTATTAAAAGTTATTTATAAGTACATATTCTGAGTAATATTACTTAATTATTAGGAGTTAAATGGATTTTGATATTTGCTTGATATACGATCATATGTTTTAGAAAGGTCTGAACTTGCTTGCGATATATACGACTTTAAATTAACTCGAGACCTTTCAAAATCTTTAAAAATTGTCGAAGTCTTGCTCATCTGCGACATAGCCTCTGTCGATGTGCTTTTTTTTAAAGATCCCCTAAGGCTTTCATTATAATTTTGAAGTTTTTTCATTTCATCAACTAAATAATTATTTTCCACCATAAGCTTAGAAATAATCGAATCAAAAGTTTGTATATTTTTTAATATTTCAGAATGTGCTAAAGGGTGTTGATTATATGTTATTTGAGGTATGCATTTTTCTATAATTTTCCCAATAGAAAGTGATATTTCAAAAATTTGTTGCTGGAGGTCTTCAATGTTAGTTTTTTGATCTGAAATTTGTGAAGTTTTGATATAAATTTCTTCATTAAGTTCTTGTAAATGTATAAAAAACTGGTTTTCTCTTGATGACCATATTTCTTGACTTCGCATAATCTCATCTTCATATTTCCCTTTAAGTTCACTTATTGTTTTCATATTATATTGGTTACTTTCTTCAATAGCTCTTTCACTATCTTCTTTAATCTTATAAAACTCTTTCTCAAACTCCTCTTTAATAATCTCCAAATCCTCTCTAATACTCTCAGCTTCTTTTTTAAACTTTTCTGCTTGTATTTTATAAATATCCCTTTCTTGTATTACAATCTCTATTTCATTTTCTTGCATAAGTCTTAGATTATTAGCTGCATTTTGTGAGGATTTTCCTTTATCTTGTTCTTCAATTAAAGTTTTTATAAGTATATCTTTTTCTGTTAAAAAATCAGCTTCAAGTTGTTGTAAATGGGTTTTATATTGAGAAATCTGCATATTTAAATGTTTTTCAGTTGACTCAATATGACAAGTTAAAGATTTTATATGGTTTTCTTGGGATTCAACCTGTGAGGATAAAGAGGAATTGTGGTTTTGTAAAGAATCATTTTTGTCTTTTAATGTGTTTATAGTAGAATGTAAAGCTTTTATGCTTTCGGCTGTGTAATGAAGGAATGCATCAATTTTTTCATGTTTGTCAGCAATGAATTTTCCTGGATCCTGAGATTTTACCCCTGAGTTTTCGTGCGTTTTTTGTGAAGAAACTTGCAAATCGTGTAAAACTCCAGATTTCAAAGCTATTAATTCGGTAAGAGTCTTAAATTTAGCTAGTATCTCATCATAAGAGGCAAAGAAAATATTCAAAGGATTAGGTTTAGGTTCCTCAATCTCAGTTTGTGTAGAATTTGATACCAAATCCTGCTTTGGATTTTTTATGTTGTCGTACTTGCCAAATTGTAAAGGTATATAAGGGACTTCACATATTTCAAAAGTCTTTTTCCTCAAACTTTCGTATTTAATAGCAATTTCAGCAGGGACAGTAAAGGAAAATAATATATCTTCAGATACTTGTACTAGTCTTAGCAGGTTAGCAATACGTTTTGAAGCTTCCATTACACAGTTTAATTTATATATACCTAATAATAATTTTCATAATAATTTTTTTTTTCATATGACACAATATCTCATATCATCATTTAAATATCAATCTTAATCACATAAATCTTATCGTTCAAAATCATCAAAGGCTTTTTTTTCAAACCCATATATATAGTATCTTATATTTCCCTCTAATCATGCTAAATTCCATTTATTATTTTAAATATGATTTCATTCTTGAGTTTATTTTTACCCAAAGTGAGTTATATGGTTTTCCTTATATTTCTAGAATTAACTTAAAATGTATATATCATATACTAAAATCTAGACACCTGGGAACAACTTTGACAAAAACATTCAGAATAAGTCCCTAGAAAATATCTGTTTAAATCTTGATACTCAAAAGTTCTGGATATTAGTCTCTTACTTGATATCCTTCATCTGATGAAGATAAAAAGGAAATCCTGATTCATCAAATAACATCTGAATTTCTCATAGTAGCAAGATAAAGCTTAACTAAAAACTAAAATAAACTTCAAAAACAAGACAAATAAAAGGCCTGGGTTAAGAAAAGTTAAGTTTTTAAGATGACATATTTTTTGACCTTGATTTCTTCTAGAATCCATTACTGCTATATAATAGTCCCCATAATTTTATCACTTAGCCATATGTATTATGTAAAATTTCACGAAAAAAAATAAAAACTCAGCTCAATTACTTAAAATTATACATAACTCACACTGAGAAAATTCATGAATAATATTCTGTAAATAAAACCTGACTACTGTTTTTTTTTTATGCAGTTTTATCATTATAATCATTCGGAAACTTAAACTATAAACTTTTCTTTAAATTAAAGAACAGCGAATTACTAATCAATTATTAAGACTATATTTATAAATGAATAATCGGAAAAACACCCACCATGGCCCTGCATCATTTGTGAAGAAGCTATTTAAAATTTTAAAGGACTCAAATTTCGAGTCTATTATTTCTTGGACAGAAAACGGAACTAGCTTTGTTATAAAAGATCAACATTTGTTTACGAACCTAGTCCTTCCACAATATTATAAACATCAAAACTATTCAAGCTTTGTAAGACAATTGAACATGTACGATTTCCATAAAGTTAGCGATAGCTCTATAGAATTCATGCATCCAATTTTTCAGAGAAACTATCCAGCCCTACTTAAAGAAATTAGAAGAAAAAGCGCTGAAAGCACACTTAACAAAGATAATATGCAGAAGCTGACAGAAAGAATCCAAAAATTTCAGTTGCAACAGAGCCAAATGGAAAACATTTTGGCAAGTTTGGAGAAGCAATATGATAATATTGTTGAGCAAAACCAGTTATTGATAGACGAACTTATTAAAAGCAGACAAAGAGAGATGACTGTAAGAAAATTATTGAGCAACTTTCGGGATGAAAGGATTCAATCGCTTGATAGATTACAAGTATTTGAAGAAAAAGTTGAAGATTTTGAAGACTATGACAAGTTAAGTCCTTTGTAAAACAGGTTTTTATAAATAAATTAAGGCTTTTAGTATATACAAACTTTAGTATTATACCCAATCCAATAATCATTTTTTTATCTAATTATTCTATACCTCATCCATTCCCTTAATCAACTTATCTTCATTATTCATTAAATCCTAAAAAATAACCTAATTCTAAATCCTCTCCAAAACCCAATTAACAAAATCAAAAAAATCCTCCAATTTAAAACCTCACAAATTTATCAATCATTTTTAATTTCAAATACAACTCCAAAATTCCCAAAATCACATAGTAATAAATGTGGAGGTTCTTAATCAGAAAGTTCAGTACAAGCGAAATGGAATTTAAAGTCACAGAAATCCTCAAAAGGTTCAACACTGTAGACTCTTCAAAAATCACCCCAACAGCTACATTTAAAGAAATAGGCCTTGACTCTCTAGATTCCGTGGAAGCAATTGTGGCAATGGAAGAAATTCTAGGCATTGAACTTTCAGACGAAGACGCTTTGAAGATTAATACAATACAAGAAGCAATAAACATATTTTCTAAGAACCCAAAGAACTAATCTCACATCTCTTAGTTAATTTTGATTATAAAAATTTAGTTCCATGTTCAGTAGTATTATAGAAGGCTACGAACAATTATGGAAATCAATAATTCGACCCCCAAGAGAGGATTATTTAGATATAGACCTTGGTCCTAGAAGATTTGTTATGGATAGAAAGTCATATATAAGAACAGATTTTTCAATAGTCTCATGTAAAGGATGTCGAATACAAGCATCACATTTTGAGCCATCTGAAGAAGATCGTGGATGTGAAATTTTGCCATGTGTAATATATTTACATGGGAATTCAAGTAGTAGACTTGAAGGGCTTGTTTTAGCACCATTAATGCTACCTATGCAAGCAACAGTTGTATGCTTTGATTGGGCGGGATGTGGAAAATCAGAAGGTCAATATATAACCCTTGGGTGGAATGAAAGACATGATCTTGATATTATGATCAGATATTTAAGGGCAAATAGAAGAGTAGGATGTATAGGCTTATGGGGTAGAAGTATGGGTGCTGTAAGTGCTTTGTTTTCAGCTTGCAATAACTTAGAAATATGCAGTATGGTTCTTGATAGTCCTTTTGCATCTATGGAACAACTTGCTTATGAATTAGCAAGGAAAAATAGTAACGCGCCTGGATTTTTCTTGAAATTTGTTTATAACAAAATTAGAAATACAATTGAAGAAAAGGCTGGATTTGATTTAAGCCAACTTAACCCTATAAATTTAGCGAAGAATTGCTTACAACCTGCTTTTTTTATTACTGGGAAAAATGATGAATTTATTTTACCGCATCATACTCAGGATTTGTATCAGGAATATGCTGGGGATAAAAATATTGTTTATGTTGATGGGGATCATAATTCGCCTAGACCAAAAATTTGCCTTGGGCAAGCGGCTAAGTTTTTTTATTCGACGCTTTTGATGGATAGGATACCGAAAAGGATTAGGTCGATTAGGAAGAAAAAGTATAAGCCGAAGGAAATTGAATCGGAAGAAGCTATGTTGAGATGGGCTATTGACCAGTCACTTAAGGAATTTGATAATATAAGAGGATCTGTGTAATGGAGTTATTGGTAAAATTATTATTTGCTTTAGAATAGAGAGGGTTGGTGTTGGGTGATAATATGGTGGGTTTATAATAAATATAGGAGATATGATTGGGAAATATTTTTTTAGGTTTTAAATGCAGGATGAATTGATTATATGATGCTATTTTGGATTATTGTATATTTTTGTTTTATATGGTTTTTAGTTATTTGATAAAGCCTATATAAAACTAACTAATTATCCCATACAAAATTATAATAAAAACTTTTCAACTAAAATACCTCATCAGTAATCTAAAATTTTAACAAAATGTCGAATAAGTTAAAAATTTCCAAGGCGAAAAAAAATCAAAGCACAATCCCCATGAAGGAAATTTTTCAACAAAACCAACTTACAACAGAAATCTTAAAACTCATAGTTTCTCGATCAGACGATATTGGAATACTCAAATCAATCTCAGATAGAAAAACAGGCAAACTTCGACTTCAATCATCACTCGCAGAAAAAACAATCAAAGAAATCGAATCAAAAGAAGACTTTCGTATAAGTGAAGAAGAGCTTATCCTAGGACAGCTTATAAACATCAAACTAGAAGCATTGTTTCATAAAAAGCAATTTGAGAAAATCACGAGAAAAATGCATAAAATCAACACCCCCCTCGATGATGATTTGACTGAAAAAGATATGAACCTTTCAGAAATCCATGTTCAGAAAATCATGGTAAAAATTGGTCCTAATGACATAACAATTACTTATAATAATAAAGGGCAACCACTAGTTACAGTACCTTCAGTAATAATTTCCCCTTCAAATTGGCGTGAGTATTATTGTCAACATATAAAACTCTTAGAAAGTTTACTAAATGCTGAGAACTTAAACTTATACCCTGTAATATACTTTTGCGTAAAACACAATAGGACTAATTTACAAAACGAAATAATCAGACAAAAACAAGCAATTGAAGAAGGAGCTGGTATTGTATTTCCAAACATAACGATGATCACAATATCAAAAAAATCAATAAACCTTATTCCTAATATTAAACAAATTCTATCCCAAGCTAAAAAAACAAACTTATTACCAGAACCTGATTATACAATATTGTTATTTAGAATGTTTATGGATATTAATACAGTAATTGATAAGTCACTAAAAAAATATAATAAGAGTTATATTGAGAGGAATACTGATGATAAACAAAGGATTGGAAGAAATAAAAACTTGATTGAAAAAAATTTAAGGGCTAAGAACTATGAAAAATGTTCTGCAGTTAATCCTTGGGCTAATGATATTTTGAAAATCAATTTAAATACAGTTAAGAATTTTCAACAGTTACAAGTAATGCCGAAGATATTTTTTGATATAGAAAACCCTATTTTTGATGAGTCAAGAACTTTAGCTGATAGGGTTAAACTTATCCATTCTTGTATTGTTATTCAGAATTACTATAGGGAAAAAAAGAAAAAGAAGTTGGTTAATAAAATAGTACTTCTACAGAAATGGATTAGAGGATTTCTTGGAAGAAAGCATGCTTTATTTGTTAAGATGTTTAAGTTTAGGAAAATGTTTTTATGGGAAAGACTAAAGCATTGGTATCCATTAGTTGCTAATAAAATCCGCATGAAAAAATGCGGATTTGAAAAGCTGGATTATGTAGGAAATATTGAGAAAATCGTTTTTATACAGAAAATGGTCCGTGGGTGGATTGATAGGAAGGGTTTAGTATGGAAAAAATGTTTATATAAGATGAAGGAAAATAAAATTTATGAAAGATTTTATATGAAAAAACAGAAACTGTGGATGGCTTGTTTGAATAATCAGGAAATAATGATTTCGTATAGCGTAAATTCTGAAAGTTATACTTTGGCTCAGAATGAAATTAAACTGAAGAAATGTGATAAGAAAAATAAGTTGGAATTAGCTAAGATTAAAGAAAAGGCTGAGATGGATATTAGGATAAAACAATTAGGTCAAGTGAAGGCTGATAGGATTAAAGCTTTAGAATAAAGGGAAGTTTTAAGCATTTTTGAATATGGGAACGCTTTATATATAATCCCTAGTTTCTAATAATAATTTCCAGGTTATTTTTAATTTAAAAGGTCCTTAAAATCATAAAACCCAAAACCCAAATCCAATGTGAATCGTAAATTAACTATAAAATCCTACTAATAAAATGAAAGAAGATCTCAAAATACAAGATCTTCAAGTCCGAGAATACTTGAGCAAAACCAACCTTCAGCCATCAAAATTCATCGACCTGATAACTATTCAAATGAACAATTTCTCTCAGTCTATGCAAACAGAAAATTTTCAAAGTTCCTTCCCTAGCCAGCTTCTAGTATACACAAACAAAATCCTCAATCGTAAATACCAATCCTTTACCGATATGAAATCCATTAGCACTTTCCTCATACAAATCATGGATTACAGTCTTACTCATCTTCAATCCTCAACACTTGATTTTTTAAACATCCTAACCTCCCTTTTATCAACCCAATCCAAATTCTACAACAAATACAAAAACTTAATCCCATCATCAGAAGACCTTAAACTCCAAGAAGAACTTCAAAACGAAGAATTTTTTTCTATAAAATTTTTCAACCCCAGTTCTTATAATCTATCCAACACTTTTTGTATGTATAATTTTAATTATTTCGTCAAACTTGATGGAATAAGTAAATTTATTTCACATATACAAAGTAGACCTAATTTAGAAGATATTTCTTTGATATTGAAAATATTTCAAGATATAAAAACTTGTATTTTTGAAGATATATGGAAACAAGCTAGTAAAAGTATGGTTTTTGAGATTTGTCAGATGTTGAAAGGATTAAGAAATGAGGATGTGAAAAACATACAAAAAGATACAATGATAAGATTTATGAAAACTTTTGAAAGTTTTTTGATTGTAAGATATGGAAACAATAAGAAAAGTGCGGAGATTATTGAATGTTGTGAGTTAGAAATAGCTTTGAGTTTTTTGCGCTCGTCTTATTTGGAGAAAAAGTTGTTAGGGATTGAAGAGATTAATAGGAAAACTAGACAGACTAGAAACAAAATGAATGCTATGCAGAAAAGGCAGGGAGGGTATTTTGATGAGTATTCAAAGTATTTGAATGAAGAAATGCTGAGAAGTTGGATGGAAGAAAATACTTTGTTTGATGAATTATATGGTCCGACATGTCATCCTGAGATTATTAATAGAAGCACAGATACAGCTCATTTTCTTCTTCAAGATCCAAAACTTTCTCAATCCAGGATAAATTTTATATGGGAAAACGCAATGTCTCGATATCAAGCATATAAAGACTCAATGCTTAACCTTCTTGAAGGACTTATTTATAAACTTACTGATAAAGACTTGAATTTTATATGCCAAAAAATCATCCTAGTTCCTCATAGCCAACTTAATTTCCATTTGTTACAAATAATAAAGTCTTTCAATTTCAATTTATGTAAAAAAAACGCAACAGATGAATATGAAAATTTCAACCCTTTTAGTTATTTAAAATTCCTTTGGGAAATATGCCAAGGGGAAACTGATGAACCTGCTTGTGAAGAGATTTCAATAAAAGCGTTTACTTTACTTAGAGATTCTTTGTGCCATCATGTTTTTGGTGAAAGGAAAACATTTATTAGTTTATGTTTGGAAAATATTAGAAATGTTAAGAATGTAAGTTTTTCATGTGATCTTCTTAGAGAGATAATTGATTCGTTTTCAAGGGTTAATATACCTACAGAAAAATATACAGTAATCCAGGCTATTAGAGATTATAAGGATGAGATTTTGACTTCTATAATTAAAAGCTTTGTGGTGCATAAGAAAATAGTTATTGGCTATTTGAAGAATAATGGAATCCCTAGCACACAACAATTAAACCAAACTCATTGGCCATCCATAAACCTCCTCTTAAAAAATTTCCTCCAAAACAAAAAAAACTACATACAAGACCTAACCCGACGATTCGAATTACTAAAATTTTGTCTCGCCAACAATCCTGACTTTATCAACAACTTTTTCATAAAAAAAATCTGGCTTATCCTAGTCGAAAACTCCTTAAGCGATGCTGAATCCGACACTTTCTACAATTTCTTATCAAACCTTCTAGGAAATCCTAACAAAGAAATCCTTAACAAAAATCTTCTCCTACAAATTTTCACAGACTTTATTTTATCAATATCCCCAGAATATTATTCAATTACCTTATATAATTGTTTTGAAAAATACTTCATCCAAATCAACAAAAATTTGAAATTCGCTTTAAAATCAGCTAATGATGGAACTTTTCAAGTACTCGATATAGAAATGCCAGGTTTAGAATATTTATGGGAAATCGCTTTAACATGTCAAAATGATGAAGTGTTTTTAAAATCATGTTCGTTAATAAAAAGATTATATACAAGACAGAAAAATGTGACTATAGAAAGTCAATTAAAGTTAGTGAGTTATTGTTTGGTGTTAATACAAAATCTTAAAAATGATATGGAAAATGAAGAAAATGAGAAAAATGTGAATAAAATCTGCAGGTGTTTAGAAATAGCTAAGGATTATCTTGTGAATACTACATTTAAAGAATTTTCTACTGATGATTCGCTTGGAGTTCAAGTGAGAATTGCTAATAAGTTGAGTAAGAGTTTTTGTTGTGAGTATTTTAATGAAGATTTTTTCAATACTACTTTGTGGCAGAGTGCTAAAGAAGTTATTGCTGAGAAATTAAGTAAAAGATGTGAAGATCTAAGCTTCAAGATCAATGGAAAAGTTGTATATGGAAATGATGATAAGAACTTAGGAGAATTAGGTGTTGGTATGAACACAGAAATAGAAGTTAATGAAAATACTAATATTTTAAGCAGAACAATAAACTCAGAGAGTGTATATATGGAAAATGTTCATCAATTGAAAAACATTTTTGACGACCTGGAAGATTCAATAATATTCATGGCGTTAGAAAAAACCCAAAATGACATAGACAATGCTGTTGTTTTATTAACTGATGAAAATTTTATCCAAACATCTAGATCAGAACTTTATGAGAAAAATGTGGATATACAAATAAACAAACCAGAAAGCACAGTACCTCAACAGCCTCAAAGTGTTCCTATACCTAAAAAGCCTAGTATTCTGAAATCACTTAGTAATGATAATGATTTTTTCAAATTACTGTTTAATATTTCAGATTCAAATATTGATTCTATTAATAAAAAAATCATTGAACTCATTGCTGCAGTTGGTAGATCAGAACATGATTATAATATGATATATGATATAGATTTTTATTCACCTAAAGAAATGTTAATATCACATAACAAAGTGAAACTTTTAAACTCTTTAGAAATCATAATGGAAATTATCAACTCTGATAACCAAAACAATTGGATGAATAGGTTTTTTGAATTTGGGGGATTTATTTACCTTTGCAAACTTGTTTTGAAGTTTAGGAAATATGGACTTGACCCTATAAATGAGATAAATGAAAAATGTTTTGTTATAATAATAAACCTTATATTGAAATATATTAACGCTATTACCGGGCCAGATTCTGAGTTTTCTGTTGCAATTGATTTGATTGATATTCAGATGTTTATTGAAAATTTAATTAGTGTTATTGAAATGCAGATCGATAAACCAAATGCATCTGAGAATTTGATTGAAAAAACACTTAATCTTCTTATTGCCCTAGCAAAACATAGATCAGATATATATTCTGACATATACAGAAAAAATGTATTCGAAAACCTAATCCTCAGCACTTTACTAAAATCTCAAAGTTCTTCTCTTCGCGACACAATCAAAAACTCCATTCAAACCTTACTCCAAAGTCTCCCTTACACTTTACAAGAAACCATTTTACCAAATCAACATTTCTGGAATTTAATTTCTAATAATTTACCTACATCTTCAAATTTAGATTGTGATGAGTTTTTTGATTTAGCCCTAGCTATACTAGAAACTAATCCTGAAGTATCTCCAACTTTTCTCCAAAATCTTATAGAATATCTTATATCAAAAACAATAAATGAAAATAACACCCAAGACAAAATTGTGACAGGCTACCTCAAACTTATAACTTCTCTAATAAAAAACAATGAAATCATAGAAAGCACTAAACTAATTATCTTCATTTACAACTGTCTTTTCGATGTGAATTTCACAGAAAATACACTACAAACCAAGAATATCCCACCTTTATTCAAAAATATCAACACCCGTATTGCTGGGTTAAATCTTCTTATCCTTCTTAGCCAGAAATCTTCATCAAACTTTATATTTTTATCTGAAAAAATCTCTTCACATCATCCTTATACAAGCCTAACCCGAACCCGCGACTATGAAAACACAAAAAAATCCTCAACAGGTTTTGTTGGTCTAAGAAATTTCGGTTCTACATGTTATATGAACTCTCTTATGCAACAGCTTTTTATGATTAAACCTTTTAGTAATGGGCTTTTAAGCATAGAACATACATCAACAAATTATATACAAGATAATCTTCTTTATCAAATGCAAATCCTCATGGCTAATCTAAGATATTCAGAAAAACAATGCTTTGAACCTAGAGGGATTTGCAATACTTTTAAAATTGATGGACAAATTGTCAATGTTAGAATCCAACAAGACGCTGATGAGTTTTTAAATCTACTTTTCGATAAATTAGAAGAATTACTTAAAGAAACTCAATACCCTGGGCTTATAAGAAGTATTATAGGGGGAAGTATTGTTCATGAAATCAAATCATTAGAAGAAAATTTTCCATATGAAGGGGAAAGAGAAGAACATTTTTTTAGGTTGTCTTTAGAAGTAAAGAATAACAAAAGCTTAGCAGATGCATTAGATTTATATATAAAAGAAGATATACTTGAAGGGGATAATAAATATTTATGTGAAGAATACAATGCAAAAATTACAGCTACAAAAAGATGTGTGATTTTCAGTCTTTCTAATACAATTTTTATACATTTGAAACGATTTGAGTTTAATTTTGCTGATATGAGAAGGATTAAGATTAATGATAAATTTGAATTCCCAATGGAAATTAGTTTTAAAAAGTGGTGTAAGGATCAAGATAAAGATGAAGGGTATTATGATTATGATCTTGTTGGGGTTATAGTTCATTCAGGTACTGCAGATTCTGGTCATTATTATTCCTTCATAAAAAATCGATCAAACAAAATTTGGTTTAAATTCGATGACCGTTATGTTGATTTTTATAATATAGAAAACCTTAGTCGTGATTGTTTTGGTGGTGAAGCTCATGGTCCATTAAGAGATGATTTTCAATACGATAATTATTTCAGTGCTTATATTTTAGTTTATGAACGTAAAAACCCATTATCAATTCATTTAGAACATAGTGGTGGGGAAACAATTAGTTTATCAAACAATATAATCAATGATACTATCTCAGAAAATATAACTTTTCTTCAAGACTCAATTTACTTTGAATCTAACTATGAGAACTTCCTTAAACAGCTTTTTGTAGCCCAACCATTATCAGAAAACTTTGTAATATCAGAAGAAGACTCATTAGGTTTACAATTACAAGAAGAATTATTAGTAACACAAGCTATATTAAATAATGAAATACATGTTAATGACTTAAATGATTCAAATACTAGACGTATTATTACTGAAAAACTAACTATAAGCATTAAAAATAAAGACCCATCAATAAAATTTACAAACTCATGTTTAGTTTATGCTTTAGAACTCTTATTTAAACTTCAAAAATACGAAGATTTCAAATACTGGAAATCAGTACTTTTAAATAACTTTAATAGAACCCCAATATCAGCAGTCTGGGCTTGCAACCTATTTCTTACAGCACATTCAATAACGATAAAATTTTTAGAAGATTGTAAAAGTGAAGATACAAAAAATGATCTAATGGAATTTATAAGTTCTATAATAAACATATCATCTAAAGCTGAACAGAGATTTTTAACTAGTAAAGTTAAGGTTATTCAATTTAATGAAAGTTATTTTCATACTGATTCTTTGATATATGTTAATAAACCTATTTCATCATCAAGAAGATTATTACAATTAGTTATGAGTGATTTATGGGGTAAATATCAACATGTAGGAAGTTTTGCACAATGGATGCTTTGGACAATCAAAACTTTTATGGATCAAGGATTAGCTCAAAAGGAAACATTATGCGATTGTGGTACTGGATCTTTTATTGCTTTATATACTATAAAAAATTCATTACCTAATGGTGTTATACCAAGCTTATCATTTCATATAATCGAACAACTTATGATATACTGCAAAGAAAATAAAATTTATCCACAAACTTTTCTTGAAACTAACCCTGAGTTTTTTGATAATGAAATCATTGCTAATATTTGTGCATTTAATCAATTAATCACTTTTTCGGCTATAAGATTGTATTTGTGCTATGAAAATTATGATTATTATAAAAAAATAATGTCAGAAATGATTGTAAATGTTATTAGAAATAAGAATGATTTGAAGGTTAATCTTTTTTTAAATGAAATACGCAAACTACTGATAGCGGAGGATTCGCGGAAAACTGAGCGTGTGGAATTTTTGTTTAAAGAAATGCATTTTTTACCTGAAAAAGGAGGATTTTTTGATGAAATTAGAGTTTCTTATTACCCGAATTATAATTTTTCTTTAGTTGTTGTGCTTTGGTGGAGTAATTTGATGAATGATTTGATTATTGAGAAAGTCTCATTAGAAAATCAACGTACATTTATTTTTGTGGAGAATATGATGATTATTAATGGGATTATTGATCGGAATTTTTTTAAAGGGGATGTGAATTTGGAGATGGAACTTGAGAAGGCTAAGCAGAAATTTAGAAGAAGTTTAGAAGTAGGTTAGGAGAGATAATAAATATGATAGGAAGAAATATTGGGATTTTTAAAGGTTTTGAAGGTGAATTTTTTGTGTGAGGATTTTGAGATGCTTTTTATTTGGGATTAAAGATTTTGGTTTTTTTGTGTATGAGGATAGGATGATATATGCATTTTTTAGTTGAGATTTTGGAGTTGTTAATTGGGGTTTATGCTGTTAGTATTATGAATTAATCTTCGCATACTGGAATATATTTTAACTAAAAATATCTATTTATTTTACGACCTCATAAAAACACCACGCTAATTATTGGTTTGCACAATTTCAAAATCAAGTTTCTTAGTTAATATGACCTTAATAGCCTATCATCTAACTCAAAAATCAAATCGAAATTCTCATATAAAAAAGCTAAACCCATCAAAAAATTTTCTGCAATTGTCTAACTTTAGGTCAAAACCCAATTATCTCATAATAAAACTCCCTAAATCTCTTTATATAAATCACACACATCAAACTCAAAAATAAAGCATCACAATCCAAAATAATCTCTCTATGAATCATGAGTATATATTTCTAGACTAGAACTAACTATTAATTTTTTTTAGCCTTGTCTTTTTGCACTCGGAACAATAGTGGAGCTATTTTATGAAGTGTAAACATAAAAACGATAAGTACCGCAATGCGTATGTAAGGGTAATATTCTTTGTTAAGAAGCCATCCAAGTCCATGTAGCATAGCGAAAATCATCCAATAAGTGACTGTTTCTTGATAAGCTCTTGGTTCCATTTTGGTGGATTTCCAGATTTTATATGTCCTTGAAAGTGGATACAAGAGCAAAAGAAGAGCCTCAACTGCTAGTACTATGTACTCGGTCATTTTTATTATTACCTTGTAGTATTGTATAAAATGTAAGCAAATCATTTTTGAGTTTTTTGTTGTTGTATGTTTTGATTTAAGATTAAAGTTTATACTTTTTTGGTTGTAAAAAATTTATATGGGCTGTTATAGAAGATCAGTGCTTAAGAATTAAGATTTTATGTTTGGGATAAGAAATTATTAGAAAGGAGACTGGACTTATATAGGAGGATTGAGATTGATGATAATTTATAATAAATTTGGATGATTAAGAAGAGTGGTGGGATTTTATAATGTTTTGATGATTTAAGTTAAGAGATTTTTATTTAGATTTAGTTTTTTTGAATGTGTGATAAAAAATGGGCTTGTTATAAAGATAGTTAAAAAAGCATCAAGCTTAAATAAATGCTGATTGATTTAATTTCATAATTAATATTTGTCACATAAAATATCTTGTTTACTATAATAAAGTACATAACTTTGAATTTTATTCCTGTTAGACTAGGAGAATTCATAAAAAAGTTACTTATTCCACCATCATCCATACATTTAATAACAACTTTATTCTAACTATTTTCTATCCATTATAATCATCATCATCAAAAAAAAACTTTATACTGCAAATAAAAATCCTTCTTAAAATGAAAAAAAAAATTCATATATTATCATATCTTAATACACATAATTCAACCAAATTTAAATATTACAAAGCATTTCTTCTAAATTTTCTCCTCGGCATCCTTATATTAGTAAAAGATATAGGTTTCGCCGCAAGAGCCCTCAGTTTTTCCTTAATATCTTTATTCCTCATAATCCTCAAGCATTCTTTAATCTCACTTTTCCCTACATCTCCATCATTTCCCTTCTTTTTTTCTTCATAACTTACAGAAACACATTTGAAATTTTCAGTATTTTTATCCTCATCAACATTTTTCGCTTGTAGAAACCTTTTTTTCAATAAAAAAGACTCATAATTTTTATCATCAACTTCTATATCTAATTTCTCTTTATTTTCCATATGCATCAAAGGTATTGATTTTTGATAATTCACTGATTTTGTGTGTAAAAATTTGATTTCTTCAAAATTTAAGCATTTTAATTTCAAAAGTTTTTCTGATATATTTTCTTGAATATCTGAACTTTCTGAATCAGATGATGAGGATCTTTCAGTTGCTGGGATTTTGTATTTAGGTAATATATTATTTACTTTTGAAATAGGCGGGAGATGAGTTAGATTTCTTGGAGTTAAAAATGATGGAGGTCGGTTTGAATAAAATGATATAGAGTTACTACAAGATGTGATCTGAGATGTATTTGGGCTGTTATTTGTTAGATTTTTGTGATTAGATTGTGATGAAGATAGGAAAAGATTCATTTCTTGGTTTTTATTATGAAAAAGATATAAGATTTTCAGGAGGATTTTTTAGTAAATCATCCTAATATAATATTCTAATCATATTTTTTTTATAAAATAAAAACATCTCATAACTCCCACAACATCATCAAATAAAAAAACTCCAAAACTACATTNGGATGTTTGCAATTTTTTATTATTTTAATTTGCCGATAAAATAAAAACATCTCATAACTCCCACAACATCATCAAATAAAAAAACTCCAAAACTACATTTTCATCATTAACAATTATTTTTTTTAACTTTTCCTTTCATCCATTCCACCCTCTCTTTCTCAAACTCATCTCTCTCTTTTTCTAATATAGACTTCTCATTTGTAAGTCTTGATAAAGTTAAATTAACATTTTCTATAAGTTCTCTAGCACCAGGAATCTTCATCCAAGTTTGTTGTAATAAAGCTTCACGATGTGCTAATTCCTTCTCTTTATCCATTATAATTTTTTTCTTATATTCAATATTATATCTTCCAATATCATCCTTTTCATTTCTCATACTTATTATTCCTCTAGAATCTGTACCTAAAAATCTTCTTGTAGTTTCTGTATTTTCATTAATTTTCCCTTCTAAAGATTTAACTTTAATACCAGGGTTGCTGGCAATTGAAGTTTTTTCGCTAATCCTCGCATTAACAATCCTTGAGTTTTTCTTATAAGCATGCTCCATCATTTCGATTTTTTTATTTTCCTCATCTTTTTCTGGATCTTTTTGTATAGAAATCATCATAGTGTTTATAATCCTTGTTGCTTTATTAGACTCAGAAATTGCGATTTCTCCTCTTAAAGTTGCGATTTTGTTTTTTAAAGATTCTATTCGTGTTTCAATATCATAAGTTTCTTGATCGTCTACTCTAATTTTTTGATGCATTTTACTTTCAAGGACTTTAAGTTCATATTGTAAGCTTTTCAATAATTCAGGTTTAGTTGATGTGTTTTTTTCTTCTGGGACTTCAACAGGTAAGATTTTTGGTTTGTTTTCAATATTTATATTGTATTTTTTTCTTGATGATGGAGGATTTGATTCAATAAACATATTTGGTAAAATACTATATGACGAAGCTCTTACATGGACTTGAGGAGGAACTAAATCTGATGCAAAATTCTCAGAAATTATACCATTTTGCTGTTGCCAAAGTATTTTGTGTTTATCAAATGCTATTCTCATATCTTTTTCCCTTTGATTCAATATCTCTTCTTTATCTCTAAGCTTACTTATCCCAATAACAATCTCCAATCTTTTTCTTTCATAATCTTCTTTTATCTGATCAAGAAAAACAATTTTTTCTTGAATTTTTTTCTTTTCTCTTTCAAGAAGTTCATCTTTTTTCATTTTAACCTGAAGCCATATTTCCTTACGAATTTTGTTTATATCATGATTACATAATGATTCTGTTTTATAAGACTCATATTCTATTTTACGTAATTCCTCACTACGAAAGTCTTCATTAATCATTTCATTACGATCTATTCTTGTTAGAAGTTCTTCAATTTTATCTTCTAAAGTATTAGGAATATATAAATCTTCACTATAAACTGAAGGACAATATGCATCTTCATCAGTAAAAATCTCAGTGTTAAAGTTAGAAAGACGTGATGGGTTTCTAGAGTATTTTGAAGATTCTATATCTTTAATAACTGTTTGTAAAGCATGATTTAAGCGATCTATTTGCCCTTCAACATCTTCATTTGGTGTATCTGGGTACCCTGAATTAATTCGGTGATGGATTTGTTTGGACATTTTTTTATGAAAAACCTATAAAAGCCTATTAATCTATTGCGCTTCGGCAAATGGGACATGCGTTATTAATCCTGAGCCATTTCTTCAAGCATTCTGGGTGGAAAGTGTGATTTTCATCACATTTTAATTTAAGAATTTCTTCATTTTCCTTATAAGCACAAAAGCATATCGTACATTCTTTATTCTCTTCCTCAAAGTCAAAAAACTGTATAGTTTGTAATTTATTTATTGCAGCTTCACTTGCAGGGTGTTGTCTTGGTTGTAAATAAATCATTACACCAATAATCACAGGTAAACACATACAAATACAACAACAAGTTAAGCAAGGTAAACTTACATAAATATACCCTAATATAATAAGAACAAGTGTTGCATCTGTTAAATCAGGTGCTTGCTCTGAACATGCAGGACATGTATAAAACCAAACATTTCCAAATATATGGCCAACTAAATACCCACTAAATAAAAATTACGCAAGGGCAAGTCTTTCAAGTCTATCTAAAGTAAGTTTTAATGAAGTTGGCTCATTATTTTCTGATGAGAATATTCCATGTAATGTTTTAAGAATATAGATAAGATCTACAGATACCATAATCCATATGAAGGATTCTAATGGTTTATCAGTATTTTGGGTATTTGAGAAGATGATGTAGAGACAGGCTATGATTTTTATTGATAAATATATTGTTTGGAATATTAGAAGAATTTTAGACCTTTGGGATACTTGAATTGCTGATTGTAAAGCTGAAGTTCTCATGGAATTTCTATTGCTCAAACTGTTTTGTCTTGTTAATGAACCTGTAAGATTGAATTGACCACTTGTACTTCTTTGGGTTATTAAAGGGACGTTTTCAGAACCCTTTTCAGATGAAGCCATTTCCATGATTTATATTGATAGATATATTTTAATATACAGAGAATACGTTGAATATGATAATTTGTGAATTCTTATAAAATATATTGTATAATCATAATTTATCAAATAATCATACAACATTATTCTAAAAAATCTCCAAAAATATTTATCTTCCTCTATTAAAAACATCCTATCACATCTTATCACATTCTCAACTAAACCTCCTTATAAAATCCTTTATTAAAACCCATCTCAAATTTCTACAAACTCCCAATTTAAAACCAATTAAACACATCTTATACAAAAAAACCTAAACATTTCCTACAATCCTCGGAGTAGGTGTTTTAGTCCTATCAGTCATTGGCATATCAATTAACACCCTAGCCCTTTCTCTCATAATTTCTATAGGAGTTGGGATTTTCTCTTCATCTTGATTAAACTCTTCAACTAAATCCTTACAGCTCATAAACTCATTCATATATATTTCAGGGGTTAATCTTCTTAAAACACTTGGGGTCTTTGTTATTTTCCTAATCGAAAACTCTTCTTGTTGTGTAATTAACTTATAAATCCTCAAATTATGTATAAATTCTTCAACATTAGCTAATTGTTCTTCAATATTAAGGTTTTCATCAGAAACTGAAGAAGTTTGATCTTTTCCAAGAACTTTTTTTAGTTTCTGAGATTCTATCATCAACACCCTAGTTTTATCAAGTTGATCTTTTATAATCGCTTGATGTTTTATTGCATTATTTATCATTTCATATGTTTTTTTCATATTTTGGTTTAGTTCGCTATGGATTTTCGCAGCTTTGCTTCTTGACGACAATAAAAAATTCGTCGAGTCCTCAAGTCCAGCTTCGAATTTCTTATTCGAATACTCTAAAGAGTCTATTTCAGCTAATACTTCAAGAAGATATTTAGACATTTTAGCTGTATTTTCATAATAATTCAAAAAATTCTCTACAAAATCCTCTTCATCCGAAGCTTCAGAGTTAGATTTTATATAATGCATCATCTCAGCAAGTTTCGAATTTTGTTGCTTTTTTTTGCTAACTTTTAAATTCAAACTTTTTACATCAAAGTCTAATTTTCCTAAAAGTTTTTGTAAAACTTTAGTATTATCAAGCACAGTTAGTTGTTTATTTAATATTATATCCAAGTTATCGTTTTGTTTTTTTAAGGTTTGGGTGTTGTTGTATTTTTCCTGTTTGATAATCTCAGAAATTGTTTCTAGTTTCTTAGTGAATCTGATTTTGTCATTTGAGGATTTACTCATTACTAATCTTATTTCGGAAGCTTTTTCTTTTTCTTGATTACGTTCTTTTATTTGCATGCTGGTTCTAAGTTTTGACATAAAGTTGTGTTTTTCTATATCGTTTTCTAATGAAGTGACTTTGGTTTTTGTACTTGCTGTTACTATGCGCATGTGATCGATTTTCCCTCTAAGGAGCAGATTTTCATTCTGTGTCATGTTGTATTGGGTTTGTGTGACTTCTATTTTCTTTTTCAAATTTTCCAATTTCGATTTCAGGTCTGCTTTTTCTTCATCTGGCTTCCTATTTCTGATTTTTTCCAGATCAGTTTCTAAAGCTTTTATACCTATGTCTAATAGTGTTTCCTGTCTTTTTTCTTCCTCGTACTGGGCAATTGCTAATTCAATATCTTTCTGCATGGTCACTTTTATCGGCTCTCTTAAGCTTTGTGTGCATTTTGAATCAAATTGAGACATTATTTAAATTTTTACATCAATAAATATAAATTAAACAAATCCAAAGATAAAGTTCTCACTTCTAAATAATTATGTTGTTATTACGATATTACAAAATAAAAAATTGTCTTAAGAGATTTTATATTAAAAGTTAAGTCTCATAAATATCATTGGGAATTTTAACCATAAAATCATTAACACCCTAACACCCAAAATTTTCATAGCATCTTATATTTACTAAAAAACAACATAAACTCATCAATTATAATTTCTATCAATAACAGTCCTATTTACCTCCCATATCATAATCTTCAATCCTCTTATACTTATCTGGACCAATATCATTAATTATCTGATCAATCCTTCCTTTAAGGAAAAAGTCTATTTTATTATCTTGATTCTATATATCCCTTACAATACTTTTTATCTTAACTAGTGACCCCTTAGCATGTATTTTTATTCTTGTCAAATGTTCAGCCAAGTTTTGAAAATTCGACGTATCCGAAAACCTATTCAAGTTTTTCTTAGTCCATGAATAAATCTTATCATAAATCCCTTTAAGTTTCATAAGCTTTTCTTTATCTCTCGAAATAACCTTCAATTTATTAATCACATCCTTATGTAAACTTTCAATTGTCCCAGTTTGTATTTTATATTTTTCCATATTCTGGATTTTCATTTCAACTTCCACAATTTTTTCTTGAGTTTCTTCAATCCTATTAGTAGCATCATCAACTGTTCTTTTTAAATCATTATAAGCTAATTCAGATGTTAGGAATTTCGTTACCATTTCAGTTGCATCACTAACACCTGCAATTTTTCTCACTTTTTTAAAGGCTTCTTCAGTAGGGCTAAATTTTTCCATGTCTTTACTTAGACGTTTTTCTAAGTAAAGATACCAAAAACGATGGGACATTAAAGATTCACGGATTTGAGTTGCTCGCATATCCCGATCTTCATTTGCTGCAGCTTCAGCTATTTCAAGTTGGCGTTTATAACGTTCTTCACGTTTTTGATTGTTTTCTTGACGTTGGATGACATCTTTTTTCATAGAATCTAAGCGTTCTTGTTTTTCTTTGGTTGCTTTTTCTTTGTAGGACCCGAGGAGTTCAAGTGCTTTTTTGGTTTTGATTTTGGATTCTTTGATACGACGAGCGATTTCGAACTCTTCGTTAAGGGTTTTTGTGTTTGCTTTGATGCTGTTGATGAACTCTTCGTTACGGATATCAAGCTGCATACGACTTTTTTTCATCCTTTCGAGGATATGCTTATAAACATTAGCAGCAGCCAACGCTTCCTCCTGCTTCTTTTTAATCTCTTCCGTAGATCCTTCCAATTCTTCAACCCTTCCTTTCAAACTATCGAGCTTTGATACAGTTTTTTCTTCTTCCTGATTGAAGTTATCAATAACTCTTTTAAGCCTAACAATATCAGTATCATGTCTTAAATTTGAATCACAGTTTAAATCATGTTTCTTCCTCAAAAACCCAAGCTGCATAGACACTTCTCTAATATCTTCCTGCTTAGAAACTTTAGCATAATCATCTGAAGGGTTTAATGAAACCTTAAGAAAATTCCTAGGATTATTCGTCGAAATCAACGAATGAACTCTTTTTTGATCAGCTTTAGCCATATATCGATCTGTTTCTTGAATCTTATCTTTTTTCCATCTAATAGTCGCATTAGCAGATAAGACTGATATATCAACTTCAGTTTTAAACATACTTTGTATTTATCTTATCTATGAAAAAATGCTTAATTTCTTATCAATTTATACTGCCCACCTGGGGACTTTTTTCCTTTCTCATACGCAACCTCAGTTGTAAACATTGATTTCCCTTCTCGTCCTACAGTATTTACCGTGCTTTTATTCCTTGCATTAATCATTTTCCCTAATATCGCAGGTAATTTTACAGGAGGTGTTACAGATTTTGACCTTATCGGCTCTTCAATTTTTTGCACAGGCTCTTTATGCACAACTTTTATCGCACTTTTTGGTGTGTAAATAACCCTACTTTTATACTCTTCTAAAAATTTTAATGTTGGCATACGACTTGATGTCCATTTTGTAAATGCTTCATTTTGCTCTTCTAATACACGAAGGGTTTCTGGATGCGAAAATTTTTTCAAAAACTCTTTTTCGCTTATCGCTAAAAGTTCACCTACTGTTGAAATGCAAGTACATGTAAAGAAACGAGTATCTTTTTTTAATAAAATTTCATTGTATCCGAAAATATCACCTTTTTGCTTTATGACAATTTGAAGCTCTCTTGGTTTTGAGTTCCGACGATAACAGCTGCCTTTGAGAAAAGAGTTACTTCCAAACTCATGATTTTCTTCATCAATTTTGTCTTGATCGACACAGAATTTCTGTGTGAATTTAAAGTCCCCATCTGCAATGATGAGAATTTCATTAGGTTTATCCCCTTCTTTATAGACGATTTGGTTTTTTTTGTAACTTCGTTTGAAGAAAGCACTGCTAGCTTTTTTCACAGCTTGTCTTCCCCAGTTCTTAAATATTTCAACTCCTCTTAAGATCTCAACTTTTTCAATTGCTAACTGTTCGAACTCTTCAAGTGTTTCTTCATATGATTCGTTATTTAATACAGCAAATACACAAGGTCCATTACATTGAAATGTATACATGTCATGATTTCCAATTTCTCCTAATAACATCCCTTCTTCTATAAGAAATGCATCATTGTTTTTAGAATCTTTTTGACTTTGCGGGATTTTCTTCAGTGATTTTTGTAGTATTTCTGCATCACTGTTTTTTATATATAAAATTCCTTTTAGAAGGACGTATATTGATGAAGGAACTGTTGAAATGTTGTTATAATGTTGTAGTTGCAGGTTATTAATTGAACTTTGATATAAAAACCCTGATTCATCTGATGCTTGGAGGTCTTGAAAAAAATCGAATTTGGAAAAGGTGTTGAAAAGAGAATCTTGCTCTAGGGAGGATCTGCGGAAGTAGCTTTTTGATAAAATTTCAATGATTTTATCCATTTATATTACTTTTGAGCTTTAATTTGTGAGTTTTTATGTTAGAGTGTAGAGAGTGTGCAAATTTAGCTTATTGTGATTGATGTGGATGATTGGGGGAGATTTTAAGGGAAAATGGTAGTGATGTTTATTTTGAGAAATAGGGAAAATTATGAGTTGTATTAAGATATTGGCTTAAAGAATTATATATATATGGTTTGTGAATGCTATATAATGGGAGATAGGATTATTTATAAGGAATTAAGGATGATTTATAGGAACAATTTTTATAATTAAAAGTTGAGAAAATGGGGAATATATATTAGGATTGAACTTGCTTAGATTTGCTAGTTACTTTTTATTCATAAAATATCAATCCCATCCTAAAAAGCACATAATTCTCCTCATAAAATCCCTACTAATCACAAAACCCTTATCATCCCAAATCATAATTAAATCCTATTACCCTAAAAACTTCTGAACCCAATTCCTAAACTGTTTCTGCATATCCTCATCCAACAAATGCAAGACCTTCAGGACATTCTTAATATCCCCTTTCTTAACATTAAAAATCTTAATCACCGCATTTTTCAACATTTCTTCATTTGTATCATCAAAAATACATTCCCTAGCCAACGCAGGGAAAATACCACTAAAACTGTCTATATCCTTACAAAGCATCCCTTCAGGAAACGAGCATAATACATCAATACAAATCCCAATATTCTGTGCCATATCATTAAAATGTTTTTTCGCCATATCATAACTTTCTTTAGGATGTGCTTCAGCTATTAACCTAAAAATCTGCACAGCTTCATCAAAATTATTCCTCACAGCATTATCAATAAATGGTGTAGCAACATTCAAAGCATCAGTATTTGATTTATTCAATATTTCTGATAACATTATAATTGAAGGCATATTAGGTTGTAAACATTGTAATATAGTAGAAAGGTCCATATTAATCATAAAAAGTAGTTTTCCAGCTTCAATAGCCACATCATTTGAAGTTTTATAATTAAGTTCATTTATAATTCGATTACATAAAGAAGATAATAATTGACTTGGAACTTCAGTAGCTTTGGTGATTTTCTGTAAAGTTTCAAGTGATTTTGTTACAATATCAGCTGTATTATTAAGTGTACCTAAATCCCCAAATAATAAATCAAGTCTAGGTTTGAGTTTAAGTAATTCAATTATATTCCTTGACCCAGCTTCTCTAACATTAGCTTCATTATGGACAAGAGCTTTAGTAAATGTGCTTTGGAGTTGTGAGACAAAAGGTTTAAGTTTAAGTGGGGTTTTTTGTAATAACAAAAACAAAGCATCTAAAATACTCACTTTAACATCTCCAGGGACTTTTTCTGATAAAACTCTAATAAGTGGTCCAACTATCATTACAGCATAACTTGTTAAAATATCAGTTTCTGTTAATTCAATAACTTCACAATAACTCCTTGCAGCAAGTTCTTTAATTTCAATATTCCCATACATAAGCGAATTTTGTATCAGTGGCAAAAATGGCTCAAGACCTTTCGGGACATTGAAAAGTGGGATTTTTTCAATTGAATTCAGCCTTTCTTTGAATACTAAAAAGTAATCTGGGTATTGTTCTTTGTCTATAGGGGCAAGAATAAGCTTTACAGTCTCAGGGATCATAGCTAAAACTTCATTTTCAGTACTTTCTAAGTTTGATAATGTCATTTCAAGAAGTTTATCTATAAAACTTGTATAAACCATTGATGAGTTTTTACAAACATAATTTATAACTTGAAGTTGACGTTGTGGGCTTATCATCTCTTGCATATTACTTAATGCTTGTATTAAAGCTGATGAATCTGCTATATTAGCTACAACAATCTGTACAGGTAAGACCATATTATCACTTTCATTACATTCTTTTAACATCCCTGGGAATACATTTTCAAGACCTTTTACTGAAAATAAATCATCAGCTATGATTTTACCTACAAGTTCTAATGTTATTGTCCTTTCTGGAGCACTCATGATTTTTGGTAAAAGGGCTTTTGTAATACCTACGTTTTTAAAAGCTAAAAGTTCTTTACAAGCTTTTGGATATGAGACCATTTTACCTAATAAAGCCATAACTGCAGGATCAGGTTTTTCAATTGTTGTTTTCTGATACATATCATGAAAAATCCCCCCTGCATTATGTAAATAGTCGATATCATCTGATTTAAGAAGGACTTCAAGGATTTGGATAATTTTTTCACTATAAGTTATTAATAAGTTACGTGATGCGGTTTCACAAACAGTTCTAAGAACAAAAGCTACACCTTTAGGATATGCGGAAAAATGTGTGAGGAAATGATTGATGTAACTAGAAAAAACTTTGTTTTGATATTTTTGGATAAGATTTTGTATAGCATATGAAGCGATTTCTCGAGGTTCAGCATCGTTGTTATCTGAAATCTCAATAAGCCTAAGGACTAGTTCTGGGGTTAGCGAGACTAGGAATTTCGGTGTGTTATCAACATGTGTTTTCCATATCTGAGCAGCTTGGGTGTTTATATTTGATGTATGGTCAGCACGAAGTATATATATCGACGCTAATATCCTGTTTTTATGTTCTACACTTATAAGCTGCTGGTTTTCTTTTCTAGACAAACTCTCGATTTTTTCTATCATCTCACCAATAAGCGTAACACAACTTGATCTCTTTCTCCAGTTCCTATCAAAAAGTCCCTGTTCCAAATGTGGAAGGATAATCTGTAAACTACTTTTACAATAAGTTTGTATTATCAACTGAACAACTCTAATGACCATTTTTCTCACATCTTCATTATCATCACTAAGTCTTTCAAGAAATGCTGGCATAACTCTAGATAAAAACTTCTCAAATTTCCCTTGGGTGTTAAGAGGAATAAAAATAAAAATCCCTAAATAACTCTCTTTAACTATAGGTGAAGCTTCTTTACACATTTGTAAAAGATGATCTAAATGTTCTTGCCAACGATCTTGATATAATAAATATTCACTATAAGCATGTACTGCACCTGATCTTTCAAAATTCAAATTTGACTTTTCCATAGATTCAATAAGCCAAGAGATTATAGTTTCATTAAACTCAGAACCAATACCTTCACAAAAACTAGCTAAATTTTGTGCGGCTATATTTCTAACTTCAGGTAAACTATCAAATAAAGAAAATTTCATAGCAGTAGTAACTCTTTCAATATATGGGGCAAATTCACTAGGTGTTCTTATTAAAGATGATATCCCACCAACAATCTGACAAGCTTGTTTTTTGTATTCAGAATTCCTTGATTTAAGACCTGTTTCTATAAGTGGGACTATTAAAGATAAAGATGCGGTATCAAGATAATGATGAAAGGTGGTTTCGATAAGTATCTTAAAAGCTTCAGAAAGATGAGAAATATCCCCAAGTGCTTTAGAAAGTACTGGGACTAATTGGAATATTTCAGGGTTTGTTATAACTGAACCTATATCGCTTATAGCCATATTTGCTGCTTCTAAAACTTTAGGGTTTGTATCTGAAAAAGCTTTTATAACCTGAGGGACTATACTCGGTAAAGCTGCAGAAAGTTGTTTTGGGGCACAAAAAGCCATTTTACCTAAAGCTTCAATTGCCCCAACTTTACTTCTCCATTTAGTTTCTTCTAATCCATGGGTTAATTGTGGTAAAATCCTTTTCATCCCATGAGCTGACAATCTTGAGATCATAACTTTAGTTGAAATTGCCGCTTGTTCTTGTAAATCTTTATTAGCAAAACAGTCTATTATAAAAGGTAACACTTCACCAAGATAAGGTTCGAAACTACGACCAAGAACAGCACCCAAGCCTTCAATTGCGATAAGTACCCCAGCTTTTTCGTTATCTGGAGATTTTTTGTTATTAATAATACTTTCTAGACGATCAAGTACATGATAAGAAACTAAACATTTTAACCCACCACCTTTAACAAGACAAGCAATTCCATATCCGATTCCTCTTTTATCTACTTTAGGCTTGTTTTCTAAAAGTTTTTTAAACTCTTGTTGGAGAAGTGCTTCAACTAACTGTGGACGTAGGGCGACAAGTCTAGGAAGGCATTTTGACACTGTTGAAAATAAAAGTTCTGAAGGCATATCTAGAGCTTTAAGTAAAAGGTCAATAGTGCTTTCTATACGAAAATCCTCAGAATTGAAAAACTTCGCCAGATAACCTGCGAGGACAACTGCCGAGTTGCGTATTTTCTCATTTTGATGTGTCGTTCTTTGTTGTATCATAGTAAAAAACTCATTAACTAAACTTTCTCCATGTGTATTTAAATACAAAATCGCTACATCTAATAATTCTTTACTTATATCAGTACATGTCATCCCTATTTCTAATATAAACTCTTCAGTACTTAATACAAGATTTTTATTTGTCATACCAGGACATATAATTTGAAGTAGTTTAGCAAAACCTATTCTAGACTTATGAGCCATAAATTGTATTTTAGCTTTATCAAGTATACTCCCAGTCCAGTCTGGATTTTTACTTATAGCATCTTTTAAAGCTAAAGCTGTCATTAAAGATAATTCTAAATTCTCATCATATAAATACTCTTGGACATGGTTTTCAACTATTTCTAAAGAAAGCTGGAGTTTGTTTTTTTCCCATACATCAGCGGCTGAACTAGAAACTAAATCAGTTTCATCGAAAAGACATAAATAAACTGGGGTGACAATCCAATATTCATTTGGGATAACTTTTGAGTATTGTAAAAGGTTATCAAGGACAATTTGCTTAGTGTTTGGTTGGAGTTTTAATAATATATCGAAAAAAGCTTTCCATTCTTTAGGTTCAATACGATCTAATAATGGTTGAAATAAAGAATTTAATAACGGACTGCTATATGATTCTATTAAAACACAGATTTCTTGTATTGTTTCATCCATATTACTTATTTTCCCTGCATGTAAAAAGTCTACCATAACAGTTAATGCTGTTGCCCTTAAACTTGTCCCACTTTGTCTTAAAACCCATAAAAATACCCTTTCCATCATAAACCCTTCACTGTTTTCGATTTGGCTTATGCTGATTTTCTCTTCAACAAATTTAAAAAGTTTGCTTAAAGCTTTGTCACTCCATTGGTTACGGGCACTTTTGAAAAGCGCAGCTGTGAAATACCATGAAATCTGCCCGAAATTAGGAGATGAACTAGTTAAAGCATAAAGAAAATCCCAACAAGCACCAGAAAGTGAAAGGTTTTGAAACCCTTGATATGAGGAATTAGATGAAAAATCATTAACAATAGGTGTTAGTTTGAAGACTATAGGGAGAACTTTGAAACACATTGTATTGAAAAAGCTTGAATTTGTTTTAACATATGATTGGTAATGTAAAGCATTAATAAATGAATGTAAGATAAAAGCACTACGGTTTAATGATCTTTGCCATAAAATGTTTAGGGCACGGGTTACTGAGTTTTGATCTAGAGGTTCAAGTGGTAGGTTTGCAGATTTTAGGATTTCTCTGCATTGATTGTTGAATTTACCGATTTCGTCAAAGTTTGGGTCTTCAAATACGGAGATGACATAGGATAAGATTTGTTGACTTTCAGTAACTTTGTCGTAGTTGAGCTCTTCTAAAAGTTTGTCTAATTTTTGTTCGTAGTTTGGTAAGGATAATGCGAGACCTACGCAACGGGTACTGGTTTTGAAAACTTTTTCGCTGTAGTTTTCTAGGAATTTGGAGCATTTTTTTAAAAGAAATTTGGTCCTTTTACTGTTTATGAGACTTTCTGTTGTTAATAACTGTAGGAAACTGTCGACATCATCAGAGTTCTTGAGTTTTCCGCATATTAGCCTGCAGAGGTTGTAGAAAACTCTTATAAAACTAGTTAAATGCACTTCATCATTAAGATGTTCTAATATAAACGGTATCAATGCAGCCAGCTGTACATCAGGCCAATTCTTCAAACAGTAATCCTGTATTTTCTTATATTTCGAAACCACACCTTTAGCAAACCTTTTCAATAAATGCGGATTATTAGGGTAAACCTTAAGCCCTAGCCTAACACATCTAGTCAAAGCAAACGATTCATCTTCCGTCAAATTCTGTAAAGAAAAAAGTGCTGATATCGGCTCATTCAAAAAGTTGACAATTTTCTGAGGAAGCTGATCAGGAATTTTCAATGAAAGTACTGAAATCAACATCATTGGACTATTTTGATTATAATTCAAAGGTAATTCCAATCCTAATAAATACACAAGATTAGCAAAATATGGATTTGTCAGATTAGCCTTTAATAATTCTCCAGGAGCATTATTTATATCAACATGTTTAGATAAAGCTAAAGCAACAAGTCCTCTACTTGATTCAGTTTTAACCCTTTGACTCATAGATGTAACATAATCTACAAGTAAAGATGAATGTTGACCTTTAGGGATAATCGACACAATATGCATAAGATTTATTGTTTGAGCTTCATTTGCATTTCTAATCCCACAAAGTTGTTCAACAAATTTTTTATAATCTTTACATTTACTTAATAAAGTTTTTATAAGCTTAGAAGCATTTACTGAATCTTCGGTTTTGTTTAAATATTCTAAAAGTGTAGGGAAAGTATAATCGCTTATAAAATTAGAAAAGTCGCATTGAAAAAGATCGAGAATTTCTGTTATTAAAGATAGAGAACTTGAACTTCTGATACAAAACCTTTTAAGACTATTATGGAAGATTTCTAAGTATTGTTCAGAGGAGATTTGGTTTATTAAAGGTCTGAAGAGTTTTAGTAAATTTAAATCATCTTTTGACACTTTATCAATAAGATATTTATTATTAAAATATTCAAGAAGTTCATTTGTTGGGATTGGTCTCGTTAAATATATTGAGCCTGGGAAGAATTCTTGAGATTTAAGACTGAGATCTAATTCAGCTTTGAATTTAGGGAGTTTTGATAGATTTTCTGTGTTTTTATGAGCTAGGTAGACAAGTTTTGATAGAGTTTTCAGATCATTAGATAGGCCAAGTCGAATATAAAACTTTAACTGAAGTTTGAAGTTGTTTGTTGCTTTTTGGAAGGCTTCAAAGATATTAGACTTAGTCTCTGGGGATATTTTGTTTTTGAGTATTCGAGATATCCTCCAGATTGCTGAAAGGTGTCTTTTAGGAATACCTGGAGTTGATAAGACTATAATAAGAGTTTCAGTCAAATGGTATAAAGAATTTGGACTCCATTCAAGGGATAAAGCAGTCTCGATTGATTCCAGAGATTCCATTTATTATTGGTCTTAGAGATAAGGGTATTTATTTATACTTTGGTAAGGTAGGTGTATATACAAATAATTGGAGGAATGGGATTTTTAAGAAAAATTAGGTTTTTTGTATATAGTTTGATAAGGTATTGTTTATTTTTATTAAAAATTTGTATTAGGGAAACTGAAATGTGGGGTTTTTGTTTGTTGTTATAGTTTAAATATTGTTCTTACTGGGAATTAGCAGATAAATTTGCCTTTATGGTTTGTGGATAATTAAAGGCTAGTTTTGCAATTACTGGTCCTTGTATATGCAGTTTATAAACATTGATTTGATTTTTAAGGGATTATTAATACTAATAATTCATTACTATAGTGATATGGAAGAATCTTGGATTTGGAGGTTGACTAGCAATTTTAAGAGTTATTCACTTTAATTGTATTTTGCTTACTTGTTTTTCNAAATTATATGGTTTACTTTGAATTGGTTATATTTTTTTTTTTTAAAGGTTTTGATGTTTTTCTATTTGAACGTTAGACATTTTGAAGTTGATTATAAAATATAATTAAGTTAAAGGATGTTAGAATTTCAGGAATAAGGAGGAAAATATTGGGGTGATAACTTTTTATATGCATTAAGTTTAGTGGTTAAAGATTTTTATTTGTAGCTGCTATATTAAAATAAGCCTTAATATTTCTGTGGAATAACCCTAACATTTTTATCGTAATTCAAATTGAATTATAGGGGATAAGATTTCATTTCATTTAAATATTCACAAGGACTTTGTTTAAATATTCATATAATAATTTATGACTCTTAAATATTTTTGTAAAAGTATAAAGTTTAGTATCCAAAATTAAAAAATATATGTACCAATAACAAAATCCTCAACATCCTTCAAACTCTCCAACTATATTTTCCTCATCCTAAACCACAAACAAACTCAAAATTTCCCTCATAAATTTTTTTTCTCTTATAACCATATCATCTAAAACAGTATCAAAAAAAAACTTCTCCTTTTCAAAAGCCTAAATCCTATAAATCTCTTAAAAAAAACTAAAACAATTTAAAAACAAAACATATCCTTTTCTCTAATCCTCAAATAGCTTCCCACAAACAATTTAAACCAACCCCTTTTCTATTTTCCTAAAATAGCCTCTTCACATACTACATCATCCTAAAACTTAAATCGTAAATTCTTAATTTCTTCTAAAAATCATAATTCTCACATCCCATCTCCTTAAATCTTAAAAACTAGCCATCAAAAATTTACACTTTAGCCAATTTCTATGAACTCAAAAATATAACAATATTGAAAATGGCATACAAGATTAACGAGAGCCTTAGTCCCAGTAAAAACACTTACGAAATCCTCATGGAAGAAACCTCAGAAGCATCTTCTGAATTAACTCAACTTTGCTTAGAAATTTCAGGAACTCCTGAGTATAACACCTTGTTGTCAATAGAAGAACAGTTTAATTCAATTATGTATTCATGGATAGATCTAAGTGAATCATTAACAAAACAAATCGCTAAGCATAAAAAACTTGCTAAAGAAATTATTATTAAAAATCAACGATATCGTGCTATCTCTGATGAAAAACTCTTAAGGAAAAAAAGAAAACTTAGAGAAAAAGAAAGCAGTATCAAGTTAAAACAAAGGCATATAAACAAAAGCTTGAGTAAAATTAGGAAATTGTGGAAAGGGAATCTTAGAGATATGGAGTGCAAAATCTCAGCACAAAAAGTAAGAAAAATTGAGTTTAAGGAAAAAATCGACAACATTAAAGACCAAGTCATAAACGATCTAGCTAAAAGATCTGACCTATCTTTTATTGAAAGGCAAAGAAAACTAGCAATGACTGAAAGCAAAGGAATATCAAGGAATCAGGCTTCAATCGAGCCAAGTCTGATTTTTTCTGAGCATTCCGAAGAGCAGATAAATGAAAGTTATGCTTTCGAAGAACTCATGAAAGAAATCGATGCACAAAAAGGACCATCAAAAAGAAACCAGTCAAATATCTCAATAGAAAAATCATTTGGTGGGTGGAAAAGTGAATATGATAGTGAAAATGATAGTATCCTTCCAGTAAACCCTGCTGAGATAAAAAAAGCTATCGAAGTTTTAAAAAAAGCTAACCTTCTAAACCCTAATAATGGAGGAGTACTTCACAAACTTACTGATTTAATCAATAACCCTGATAATTCAGAAAGACTTGAACTAATATTGCAGTTAATAAATTTTCATAGTAAACCCTCACAAGATATAAGCAATAGTCTAGACTTCCAACCAGTCAAAGAGAAAAAACCATCAAGTCCAATCCCTAATGAAGGTGTAGAAAACTTCATTTTATCTAAAGAGTCTCCTTTGACAAGTCAAAACACTACAAAACTTTTAACCCATCCTGAACCTTTAAAAGAACATGGACTTTGTGAGAACTTTCAATCAGAAAAACTTGACCAGACTCATATGGAAGAGTCTATAGAAATCCCATTTTTCGATGTTGATATGAGATTCGCTACTAGTGAATCAGCTAATAAACCTCCAAGACTCTCTGAATATAATCAAGGTCAACAAGAACTTCTTAGTCTTGATAATTTGTCACCAACTGAAATCAAAGCTAGCCCTGTGAAAAAACAAACCACTTTAGACTATCAGTCTACTGGAATTAGTAGTCAAACTGGTTTCCGTTCACGTATAACCTTGAAAACTGCAGGGTCTGAATTCTCACAAAAAGTTTTTACGCCTGGGTCTAAAAGTATAGAAGAAGCATTTAAAGATATGTAATTATAACTTAAAATTTATATCAAAATTATTGTTAAGAGAAAGTTTTTGATAGTAAAATTTTCAAATTCCTACCTGGAGTTGATATTTGCATGTTTTTTTGGGATATTTTATATTGTGAGGATGATGAGGCAAGTTTGGTTTTTATAGTAAAAGATTGGTATTTTTTCTGACGTTTTTGAGGGTTTGGAAGATGAGATGCGCTTTTTGGGGTGACTTGGTTTTGTTTTAAGATGATGTTGTTTGATATATATTTTTTGCGTTTACTAAATCGACCTGATTTTTGTAAAAATTCAGTTTGTCGTTGACGTGATATGTCAATATAAATAGGCTTTATTATAGTGTTTATGCTGGTATTTTCGAAAACTTTGGATGGGCAGAACTGTGGCATGTTCCAGTTTTTGGTGAATTTGTTTATTGTGTTGAAGGGGATTGTGAATTTTTTTGGCATATCATAATTTACCATCTCAAATAAAGTTAGAGGTTTTTCCATTTATATTTTTATGTTTTTAAAGATTTATAGAGATGAAGAGTTTAAGAATTTTATGATTAGGATGATAGGTTTGGTGATGAGAGTGAATTTTGAAGAGATGGATAATTGAGAAAAATAGAGAGATATTGTGAAAAGATGGATTATTTTGGTAAAAAAAAAATAGAGGTGATTTATTAAGGACAGTTTATGAGATTTTTTTTTGGGTTTAAGTTGTTGTTGGGGAATGAATGATTATAGGAAATTGTAGATAAAAATGTGGGAAGTTTTTTATAATTTTATGAAAGCTTTAATTAGATATAATGCTTTTTAGGATAATTTTTGGATTTTAGTTAGTAAAAAATGGAGGCTTGATTGGGGATTAGATGTGAGATATAGAAAATATGCATGAGAATAAATAGTAATAATAGTTGAAAATATAAAAAAATATATAGTTTTGTAGATACTCTGAAATAAATTTTATGATCATGATGGAATTTACAAATATAGCAACAACAAAAAATCATAATTCACAATAAAACCCCAACTTAAATACCAAAATCATAAAACCATATCAAAATCCCTAATTTCTTATCTTTCTTAACAGTATACTTAATTACTTTTTAAATCTATTTCAGCGATGGTTCAAGTCTTTGCAAATATATCGCTTCCAAGTTTCTAAGTCCCGCTGGTTTAGGATAATTCGGCTTCTTATGTTTCTTAATCTTCTTTTTCTTCTGCACCTGTGGAGTATTAATAATAATCTCAGGTTCCATAATCTCCAAATCATCAATCTTAATCTCCATTTCAGGTTCTTCATTAACAACTTCCTGTTTTTTCCTCTTTCTTTTATCCAAATACGCATCTTTATCTATAACCTCCAAAACTTTTGCCCCAATAAAATTCCTCCTAACTCTAACTTTCCCACCTTCCATCTCAATATTAGCAAAATGCACATTTCTTGGATCAATTTCAATACAATTAGCATTATAATGCGTTATAAGTTTCTCAGTAAAAATAGGTAAATTAGTTTTAGGGTCAAGTTTTGGTAAACCTTTAAAATCTTTTTTAACCCGACAATAAACTTTTCCTATTTTATTCCAAACAACAACCGCTTCAGGTTCATCAGGGTCTTGAAAAGCTCTAGGAAAATCATAATCATCTTCTCTTCTAACAGTTTTCCCTATACTCCAAGTCCCATCTTTTTCGTTTTCAACGTCTAAAACTTTTGCACAATTAAAATTCCTTTTAGCTGATATTTTAGTCCCAGAAGATTTCGACCTTAGAAAGCCAACTTTTACATCTCCATGGTCTACATTTTCAAGTAAATACTGGTCGATATCAATAGGAGTTTTATAAGGATCTTTATCATCCATTAACAACGAGTCTTTAAATGTCTTACTTACAACAATTTTTTTCCCTGAAGGTTTATGACTTACAACAATAGAATCAGCCCATTCTTCATCGATTTCTGCATTTTCAACATCAAGTTCGAATTCTTCAGGAATAATGTCTAGGATTCTTGGAGGGGGGACTTTGGGTATAGGGAAACTAAGATCTTCAAAGCTTATATTCCAATAATCACTTTTAACTATAGGAGGTTCATTCATTATAATCTTAGGACTTTCTCCAGTTGATTCTCCTTTAACAATAACCCTTGGAGTTTCAATAATAATATCATCACTAGCATAAGTTTCTCTAGCAAGATGGTCACCTTTAATTGGTTCAGCAAGTTCAAAAATTGTTCTATTTGAGTTTTCATCTTCAGGTTCTGGGAAGATTTTACTTGGATCAAGACCTAAGCTTTCTAATCTGTCAGTATCATCTCCTTTTGTTGTAAAAACATTGAAATTTTGAGATTTTAGTGCTTCTGATGGAGGTGAGACCCCTGCATTAACACCTATTTTCAATTGAGAAGAAGTACTTGATATTGCAAATGATAGGATTATAATATCATAAATAGTTAAAATCATAAGGGATATTGTTATGATAAGACTATCGACTGATAATGCGAAAACAACTGAGTCACTTGAGAATATGATTAGGGAATATACTAGAGAACCTAATGTTGGAAGAGTTGTGAGGATTAATGAGATGTAACTGAAGAGAATAAGTGGTCTATAAAGATTGGATTTTTTATCATAACTAGCTTGAAAACAGGAACATCCAAATATACTTGTGTCTAGTAATCGAATAAATTTGAAACTTATGAGGACGGCTAGAGGGAGGATGATCCATTTGGCCATTTTTTTGTTAGAAAGCCAGAACTTGTGTGCGGAATCTTTTTGGAGAACGCCGTAGAAGTAGATTACCCCAAATGTTATGTTGACAAAAAAATGCCCTACTGTGCATATTAGAAGAAGGATAAACGCAAGCTGGATATCAGAATTACCAGAAAGAAGACGTCGTCCTTTGGTAGTTTCGCTTTTTGAGATTTCATCTAAAACACCTACCCAACTAAAAGTTTCGACTATGCCACAAGAACCTATGGTCGCTGAGATAAAAGATGTTGTGGGGAAAAAGAATTTAGAGGCTGCTAAAATACTTCCCGCCCCTACACTTGTCACAGTAAACGGTAGTGGTGCTTCTTCAAAACCGTTTATATAAGAACTTACTGTTACATTGCACACTCCATTATCATAATTACAAGCTTCATTATCACAATTATCATCACAAATACCATTTTTTAACATTTCAGCAAAACACCCATCAGCACATAAATCTAAAACACAAACCCCGGAATTGTTTTTATAATCTTCTGGACATATATCTATACATGTATGAGAATAAAGAACATTAGGAGAAATACATGATGTACAGTTTTCAGATGATTGAAAACAAGTTGAACAAATTTCTGTGCATGGATAACATTCAAAATTTGATGAATATGTTGATTCTGGACATGATTGATTACATGTGTTGTTATAAAAATAATAAGGGAGTTCACAGCTTGTGCAATTATTTGTGGAAATAAAACATTCAGAACATGGAGATATGCAGGGATCACACTCAGAGTTAATAGCTGTTGTTCCATCAGGACAAATTTCTAAACAAGAGTTCTCATATAGCAAATAAGGGTAAAAGCATTCTATACAATTATCAACCGAATCTTGACATTTTATACAGTGATCCTCACATCCTGTACATTTATTATCAAGTTCCATAGTCCCATCAGGACATATATCAACACAACTATCTTTATAAATTATCATCCCAGTTTCACATTCTGTACATTTATCAACAGCTAATAAACATTTTGTGCATGGGCTTATACAATCCTCACACTTTTCATTAATAAGAAGTGTAGATATAGGACAAGAATCCACACATTTATTTTCATATAAAGAATATTCTGTTTCGCATGAAGTACAGTTTGTTGTGTAAACTGTACATGATGCACATGGAGAAGTGCAGTTTTCACATAAAGAGTTAATTTCAGTAGTTCCAGCTGGGCATTGTTCAACACAAAAGCCTTCATAAACAAAATACCCATCTTCGCATAAACTACAATTTTCAGAACCTGTGCAATTGTTACAATAATTACTACAAGGATAGCATTTAATATTATCATCATACATTTTACTTCCACATTCTTCAACACATTCTCCATCTTTTAGTAACAATGGACTTATGCACTCTGTACAATTAACCACAACATTAGAACATTGATAACAATTATCAGAACATTCTTCACATATAAAATTATCAGTTTCAGTAGTCCCACTTGGGCATTCTTCATAACAAGAATTATTAAAAAAATAAGGGAAATCAATAAGACATGTAAGACAATGATAAGGTTCAAATTCACATGTTTTGCATGGAGAGTGGCAACCGAATCCAAGTCCAACACTTCCTAAATCAATATAATTATTTGAATACCAACTTGAAACATCTATCCAATAAGTGCCGATTTCAGTAGGATTTCCTATACCAAACAATTTTATCTGAATCTCCCCATCTGCTGTTTCTGTATCAGAATATATAAACGTAACATTTTTTCCATCAATACTGCATTTTTCATTCCCAGAGCATATATCATTAGTTATAAGATCATAATCATCTGAGAAACTAAAAATAAAATACCCTCCTGGTTGTACTTTATTACTTAAAGTTAAAGTAAAATCATAATCACTAAAATACCCAACCCCATCATCATAAACAACATCAACTATCATTTTTCCATATGTTAAAACCTGTATACTAGTATCACTAATCATCTTATCAATACTATAACCATTAATATAAGTATATATTGCAAAACTATCTGATAAGGCACTTGTTGATGGGTTTATACAATTTAATACAGTAAAAGAAAAAGTATTAGTTGTTGAAGTTGTTGAAAGTTGTACTATAGCATTTAATATATTTGATTGAGTTAAACTACAACTTATAGAACTTAATGTGGTTTTAGGGCTACATGATGGATTATTAGATAGGGTAACTTGATTAGGGAAAGTGATTATTATACTACTTCCTGAATAAATAGGGTTATATGGGGTAATAGTAAAAGTTAAATCACTTGTTGCTCCTATAACATCACTTGAAGTTTCAATTATAACTGATGTTAAAATATGAGCTATAGTCATAGTAGCTGTTAAACCTGTAGACACGGTATCAACTTTTAAATTGTTATACATAGTTGTGATAATAAAAGAATGTGAAGTTTGAAAAGACCCTGGATTCTTAAGTCCTGATATAATAAAACTGATTGTCCCTGATGATAAGTAGCTACTACCGCTTATTGTTATGGTTTCAGATATAAAAGAACAACTTGCGCTGCTTAGAAAACCTTGTAAATTTGAACAACCTGGAGAGTTTAATGATATTTCACTGGGTAACTCAATATAAACTGCTCCATTTTCAAGTAAAGTATGAGAAATACTAAATGAAAATGTATAATCGGTTATATCACCTGTTGTTGATGATATATAACTTAAGACTGCTGATCCCAAAGTCCCTGGAGTTGCTGTAAATGTGCCTTGGTTGTTATAAAGAATCCCATAATTTTCATTTGAAAGTGCTGTTATTTCAAATATACTTGTTTGAGCTGTGGTTGTAGGATTTGTAACTGAAGTCATAGAAAAACTTGCAGTACCTGAAAAAGATGATGTAAAACAAGAGGTAATTGTTAAGGTTTTACTTGAAATTGTGCAAATTAAGGATGATGAAAATGCTAGTATTGATGTACAAGTTGTTGAGGATGGTAAGGTTATTTCACTAGGGAATTTTATAGTAATAATAGAATTTGATTTGATTATTGAGTCTAGGGTTAAGGAAAATATATATGTTGTTGTTGAGTATATAGTTGTATCAGATGCTGCTATGGAAATTGATGAAAAAGTGCTTAAGGTTGAAGTAAATGTGCAACCTGTTGAACTTGTGGCTACTGAGGTTTTATCGCTAGTGGTAATTGATATGGTGATATATGGAGATGGTTTTATTGAGTAAGGGTTTGTGATTTTTTTTACTACAAAGCTAAAGTTGTACTCTTCATTTTCATATTGCAATCCTGAAGAAATACTAAGAACATTAGATGCTATACTGCCTGAAATAGAATTTGTAAATCCATAAACCCCTTCAAATACCCCAGTAAGGGTTGAACTGCTGGCGATTGTAAAATCACTAGGAAATGTTATAGTAAGTAAATACCCAGTTCCAACTGGAGCTTCTATTATCATATCAAACGAATACTCTGAACTTGAGCTTACCTTGCTTTGAGTCCATGAAGATAATGTTAAACTCGCATCTGCAGCAACTGTTACTTGTATAGTTAACGATAAAGACTGTTCTATTGTCCCAATCGAGTCTTTAGTCCTAACATAAAACCCACTAACACTTTTTACAGAAGGTGGACCTTGCATCATACTTATACTAAGACTTACTGAGCCAATAGCCACAGATGAAGATAAATTTATAGTCACAGTACCTTTATCACAAGAACAACTAGTTACTAAAGATCCAACTGTACAACTAGTAACTAAACTTGATATACAATAATAATAATTCACACTAGAAGAAAGATCTGAATTAATTGTAGGTGTTGATACTTCAATTATCCCACCAGAAGGTACTGCTACATTTAAAGTTAATTGAAAAGTCCATATTGACTCTGCAGAGACAATTTGTGAACCAAGAGATACAGTGGCGCCACCCATTGTTCCAGGTTCAATATTTACAGTTAATCCTGAAGTTGTTGATTGTATAAGTACTGATGATGAGTAATGATATAACCCAATTGAAGTTGTTGTCATCCCTCGATTTGGGTTTACAATATAAGTGATTTCTAGTTTTCCTGTACTTGCCGTCAGAACATCTTTTGTTATTGTGCAGCTTATTGATTGTCCTGATAAAGATGAGGTTACAAGGACATAACTTGTATCAGTTGTTAGTTTAAAAGAACATGATAAACTGCTTCCAAAGCTATACTCACTAGGGAATGTCACTGTTATTATGCTGCCTGCTGATACAATAATATTAGGAGTAAAGGTTATTTGATAATTTGTTGATTTTGATGCTGTATAGCTGTCTCCTGTAACTTGTACTTGTTTAAATGCTATTTATTCCTTACTTGTCCCGGCAGCTAAATGCATAAGAATAAAAATCAGAGCGAACTCCATATTTATAATAATAATAATCCTTAAACACTTCTAATAATTACTCATCCTCAACATTTATACTAGGACGGAACAAATTAAACGAGTTAGCCGCTGTGCTTATAAGAACATTAAGACTTGGATGATAGATAATCTCTTTAATATCCTCTTGTCCTTGATGTATAAACAATAATTGTGAAGGAAATCCAGGCTCTATTTCTCCTTCAGCTTCTACTGATAAGTCCCATATAGTGATTCTATCATCAGCTGAAGATACAGCAATTTCACTTGCATCAAGAGGGTTCCAAGCAATACTAGTTATTGAATCAGAATGCCATTTAATACAAGCAGCTTGTTTATCAGTGAATCTTAAATCCCATACTTTAAATGTAGAGTCATCAGATCCTGAGGCAATTTGCGATGTTTCAATAGTATTCCAAGCAATAACATTAACATCACTAGAATGTGCGTTTATAGTAAGCTGTGAATCATCATTTGCAGTCCTTAAATCCCATATTTTAATAGTTTTATCAGCAGAACAAGTTGCTAAAACTGATGGTTCAGTTGGACTACGCTGTATATCTTCAATAGAAGATGCATGACCTGTTAAAGTTTGTGAATGGGCCCAAGATGCTCCATCATAAGGGTATATATAAAGACAATCACCTCCAGCATAAAGCCAACCATTTTGTCCCCAACAAAGCCCATATCCTTCATTACCCATACGCCATGATGCTATAGTATTACTTGGAGATTTTACTAATCCTCCTTGTTTTTCAAGCATATCCAAATTTTCTTTTATATTAAAAATCTGAACACTTCCTCTTTCACTCCATGTTGCCACAACACCTAATTCATTATTTGTCCTTATTCTATTTACTACACCTTGATGACAAAATTCAGCATATTCCATTTTAGCTTCCATACCTTCTTCTTCATCTGATGAACTTATTCCATCTTCTGAACTTTCTTCTTTATCATCATCTTTTGTTTTATAAAGTTCAGACCATTTCATTATATAAATCTTGTTATCACCACTTATTGCTTGACTACCTGATGCTAGATAGACTGTATAAGGAAATGATGAACTATTTATTGACCCTTGGACTATGTCTAAAGATAAACATGGCCATTCGACTGATGTTCTATAGAATAAATCATATGCTTCGTTTTCAAAGTCAAGAACTTCATCTACTTTTAATTTTCGAGAGTCTCCAACCCAGATTTCTTTTACGATATCTTCTTTAGACTCTTCTTCTTCCATAGCTTGATAGTTGGGATCTGATACTAATTGGACATCTCCTGTGCCTGTATCTTCTAGTCTTAGATTCTCGAAATCTTCCCAGTCCTCAGCTTCTCCAATACTACTACCACTATGGATTATTGCCCCTTCTTCACTTTCAAACTCATCATCTGCAGGATCCTCATAGATTAGATTTTCTTCGTCTGAGGTTTTAGAAATGGTCTCTTGCTTAGGCCGTTTGCTTGGCTTTGACCCTGAAGAGACCTTTTTCATATTTATTGTGGATTGGATATCAGGATTATGAATAAGTTTCAACTATCAATAGTTATTATATTTACTAATGAAATGAATCGTAGATGATTTTAGTGTTAAAAAAAAATTAGAGTTTTTTATTCTGGTTTTTATTAATATATACGTAAATTATAGGAATTATAAGAAGCTATACTAGCAAGGGTAAAAAAGNTAATCGTAGATGATTTTAGTGTTAAAAAAAAATTAGAGTTTTTTATTAATATATACGTAAATTATAGGAATTATAAGAAGCTATACTAGCAAGGGTAAAAAAGAATAAAAATATAAGACTTGTATAATAAATCCATAAAAGTACAAGCGGCGGGGATTGAACCCACGACCTTCTGCGTGTAAGGCAGATGTGATAACCACTACACTACGCTTGCTTAATAAAATACCAAGTTCTACTTATTTATACAANTAAAATGCCAAGTTCTACTTATTTATACAAATTTAGAGGTTTGTTATTATAGTTATTCTTAAAAAATTAGAAATTATATTCCTTTTAATATTTAAAACCTGTGGCATATTTTTATTTAGTTTAATGACAAGTAAGTATTACGAAATATATTGATTTTTAGTAATAAATTATATATGTACATCATAACAAAAAATGATTTCTACTTTGAATCTAGTTCAAGTGACTCTGGTGAAGAGTATGAGACTGAAAACAATTTAAAAAGCAAAAAATCTTCACTATGCTCTATATCTACTTCTGATAAATCTATAGGGGCATTACAAAGATTGAGTTCAGAACAGAAGATTTTTGTAGAGAGTAAAACTATGGAACTAAGTGAAGGGCATTTTAATGAGAAAAAATTCACTAGCTCTGGACCAGATGAAAAATCTGGCTGGCTTAAAAAACAATCTGATAATATATTGAAGAATTGGAGCTGGCGCTATTTCATCCTAAAAGACTGCAAACTCTGTTACTACCGCAAACCTGGTGACTCCAAACTATCAGGTGTGCTCAATTTTACTCAAGTTAGCGCAACACTAAAAATTTACAATGCCCCAAGACCTACAATGTTATCAATTATAGTCAAAGGTCTAACCTATAGTCTAAACTTAAAATCAGATTCCCCAAATGAACTACAAGACTGGGCGAACAACATTCAAAAACAAATCGACAATTCATGTGGTAAAATCAAAGAAATAGCTCTGATGAGTTTTGGTGAAAAGCTTTGGAAACATGAACGAATATCAGAATATTTCTTCAAAACCAGTGCTGGAACAGGAGATTTACTATTGTTTAGAAGTAAAGGATTAAATTCTAAAATACAAAGAGGATTAACAGGAGGTAAATATGATCATGTAGCATTGATATTATGTTATTCTTCAGGAAAAATTTGTTTATTAGAAGCAACTCATAGTACTGGGGTAGATATTTTGGATTGGGATGATTTTATAGGTTTAGGTTTTCATTTAGGAGTTGAGAGAATTGTTTATAGAAGTCTTAAGTTTGAAAGGACAATAGAAAAACTGGAAAAACTTGAAGAGTTTATAAAAAGAGTTGAAGGTAAAGCGTATGGACTTTCGATGAAAAAATTATTACCTTATTTTACGAAAGCTAACCCTGGGGATGAGAGTGATTTTTTTTGTTCAGAACTTGTTGCTTCAGCTTATAAAGTTTTAGAGATTTTACCTTTAACAGTAGCATCGAATACTTTGCTACCGGGAAACTTTTCTGAAGACAAAGGGTTATCTTTATTAAATGCTGAGTTAGGGCATGAACAAGTTATTGACTTTGATTTGTAGTTAATGTAAACAAAATTAGGTATTTACTACACAATTCATTAAATAATTCAAATATATTTTATCGTAAATTCTCTTTATTTATTATCCCTATCCTTTAAAAACCTACCAGATTTTATTTAGCAAAGTTAGACTAAATGTCTTGATTATATAAATTTATTCATAGTCCCTAATATTATGTGCATAAAACTATGGGTTTTAAATGCTACAGAACTGTCCAAGATATTTATTTGGGAATAGTCAAACAACTGAATATCACATATATAATATAAGATAATAGTAAAAATAATAGTAAAAATGATAGTAAAAATGATAGAAGGAGTTTTCGGAGGATGGATTTTATAAGATAAAATGAGGTGGATGTAATTAAATTATAAGGCATCTGTTGTTATTTATAAAAAATACTAAATACTTTGCACAAACTTTTTATTATTATTACTCAACAGAAATCTAAAATAATTAAAACTTTTACAGGATTATGCTTGGAAGATAGAGGGTATTCATACTAGTAGTTAGAACTTTCGATAGCTCTTTGGCTCTTATTATTTTTCATTACTCTTTCTGATTCTCAGAATTTTCATAGTTCTTGCTTCTCTTTGATTTCGTGATAATCTCAAGTAATTTTTAGCATAATTGTATAATATGCTTTTAGTTTTTTTACCTTGTGATAATACTTTTCCTAATAAACATAAAGATTTTTTTTAGTTTCTCTTGTAATTGTTCTCAGAATTCATATGCTTATAACAAATTTTACATAAGTAATGATAGAGACTATAACAAAATAATATAAATAATGCTTGAGCGAAGATTTTGTGATTACGTCAATCTTAAAAATTTACTAGATCTTTAATATAAAATTATACTGTAAAGCAAAATGATTTTCTTACAGTGTCTGATAATAATGAAACATAATTTGGAAATTGTAATGGGGTAAAATATTTAAAACTACTACTCTACCTAAAACTTTTATCAAAATTTTTAAAAAATATGCAGCTAAAGCTTCTGCAACTTGTTAAATAATAATCTTAGTCTGAATGCATAACTTAGAATATTGAAAAAAATTATAGTATATATCATAAAATTCTTTACTTTTCATATTATAAAGAATTCTATAATTTTTTTGTTTGCAAGCTTTTAAAAACTTTTTCAGAGCATCATATGATTCATTTGAAATAACTATTATTTAAATGTGTTTAAAAGAAAAATTTAAAGCTAAGATTATATTTAGACAATTTCCATATTGAATAATAGGTTTAAGTATATATAAAATGTAACTGACATATCTAATTAAGATATATATTAGATATATATTAGACATATATTATATATTTTAGATATAAATTGAACTAATCTGGTTAAAGTTGTTAAGGACTAAGGATTTTTTTTCTTTGTGTACATTTTAATAATATATAGAAATCGATTTTGTATTTTTTTTTTTACAATTTGTAAGGAAGATTTCAATTGCAAGGCTTCCTTCAAATGATTCTAGAAAAAAAGTAAATAGTATGATGATAATTAGGATATTTTACTTATTTAAGTTGCTAATTTTTGCTTTCAACCCGAATCTATAAGAATTTGTTATATTTAAATCTTAAACTCTTATTCTAGGTGCTTTTATATGTTAAAGTATAATTGTAATTTTTTTCTGTAGTTGCATTAAATTTTCCATACTTATAAAAGTAAGTAAGAAGATGGGATGCGTAATATCAAACAACACAGGCAAAGACGATTGCAAAACTAGAGATTTCCCATATGGTCAGCTGCAAATATATCAAAACTTATCCAGCAAAAGATTTATTAAATCAAATTTTATTCGTTTCCGAAATCAACATAAGTCATCACTTCGAGTAATTTATGAAGTGTCTCAATCTATGGAGTCCTCGATAATCCTATAAATCCCCTTAATACAAAATAATAATTTTAAAATAATTGTGTAAAGTATTTAGTGATTGTATCTTCTCAAATAAGATTTTTTTTATCATATTTAACCCATTTTGTAACTTTTGTACATCTTTCATTATGGAATGCGTAGTTGATTGAATTAAATCAACTGCTTTTATTTAGTAAATAATATTTTCGCTACGTATATAAATCAAATCCTAAAAATAGTTTTTCATATATTTATTTTGTATTGATTTTTTCTAAATTACACAAACTGATACTTTGAAAAAACAAACTCTTTATTTATATCTTGCAATCCTGAAATTCTTTTCAAATTGAATGACAAGCATCCTAACAAAAACTAATCACAAGGTAAAAATTAGCATGATAAATTTAATACAATTGCACTTTGCCGATATAATATCTTAAATAGGTTATTTGCTTAATAGATAAAGCATTGATAAATTGTAATAAATTCAATTTATTTAAGCCAATTAAAGAAAAAGAGTCAATATAATTTTAACCTATCTGGTATGCTAAATATTCATTATAATCAAAACATAAATTATTATAATTAAAATAATTCGACAAGATATTCCAATAAGTTAGTGAAAAAAGCTTCATAAAAACTTAATATCTAATTATATTTCAATATCCCAAATCCACAACTTTTAGCATTACAAAAACGATATTCTATTTCATATAAAAAGCCCGCACATATATTTTTAAAATACATTCTAACATATACCAAATTCATAATATTTTCTTCCTTATAATGAAATTCAAATTTGAAATCAGTATCGCGGAGATAAAAGAATTAGGATCAGGTCCCTTCGAGTTCAAAATCTCATTAGATTCAATGGAGCAGCATCTTTATGATACTGATACATTCGAAATATACGGTGAAGGTAATTTTGCATTGGGCATTCTGACAAATGATGAAGTGGTGGGAGGATTTCGTATCCCAATGAGTACCTTGCATAGAGTTTCTTCACAATGGTTTCCAGTTACTAGTCCATATACTGACTTGATAACTATCCCTGAAAATGTTACAGGGCCAAGGGTGTTCTTATCCATAATCGAAATTTCAGTCTTGTCTCCAGTCCAAGAACGTCAAGAAATCTCTGAATATTCAATAGAAAGCACACCTAGGGTATTTTCTCCAAATGAATCCAAACATGAAGATTTTGATCCAAAAGACATTTACACCGCGCAGTTGAGCCAAATGCTAGATTTGAGTAGAAAAGAAATTATTGAACTACGAGATTTACTTGAAGAAAATAAAAAAGCTATTGACCAAATTCAAGAAAACAGCAAAAAAAGAGAAGAGGAACTTATAAAACAAATCAAAGCAACACATGAACTTAATAGTAGAATTGAGTCAGAAAATTCTAAACTTCAAGCTGAGAATTTAAGAGTTCAAATTGATATTCAGTGTATTAGAACTAGATTGGGAACTTCAATTGAAGAAACTGAAAAATTTAGAGATCTTTTTAAGGATTCTGAACTTAAAAGAAAAGATTTGCAAAATGTGTTATCAAATGCACACCTTAAATGGCAGGAACTTAAACCTAATTTTAATGCGGTATCAGCTTTAGAAAAGGAGAACCAAAGTTTACTACAAAGCCTTAAAAATTTAGCTGAAAGGTTAAAAGATGCAGAAAGGGCAAAAATGGTTGATGAAAGCATGAACAGCATAATGTCATCACTTAATGCTACAATAAGCCAATTAAAATCTGAGAAGGAAGACTTAAAAAAAACCAACAAGCAATTATCAGAAGAAAATGCTTACTATAAAGAACTATTAGAAAAAATGCGAGGAAGTAAAAGCGAGCATGAACTAAGCGAAACAAGTGAAGCCTCAGATCATAAAGCTCTCCAAAATAAAACCCCAATCAAAGAAGAAAAATCTGACTCAATAGACAAAGCTTTAAAACTTTATATGAAAGACGCTGGAATGCAAAACCCATTTCAAAAAATTGGTGACGGGGTTTACACTTATGCAAATAAAAAAGTATCAATGAGTTTAAAAAATGGAGTTCCTGTCATAAGAGTTGGAGGAGGCTACATGTTTATAGATGAGTTCTTAAAAATTTATAATGGGCAAAACAAGAAAAAACCTGAAGAAGAGTTTAACAACAGATCTTTAAGCCTAGAAAGAAAAATAAGCAAAATAGGAAATGATAAATTTCATGAAGATGATATAGAAAATTTTCGAGATATCATAAATACATCACCCCTTTCATCCCCTGTGAAAAAAAAATTATCTGGGCCAACTTTTGCTTATCCAACAAAAAGTGCGATATTAAAGAAAATACCAAGGCTTAATAACCCAAATAGAGAACTAACTCCGAATTCTAGAAGAAATAGTACTCCAAGACAGGTGTTTTTACCTTAAGATATAAATAATTGCTTTTAAATTACTATAATCCTATTGTTCCTTCTAAAGTTGAGTCTTGAATTCTCTTCAAAGAGTTGACATAAGCGGCAATTCTCAGATTTACTCCCAAATTCTGACTTGTAACTTTGGTTTCTTGAACAGCTTCAGTCATGATTTGTTCAAGTCCAGAGTAAACTAAATTAAGCTCTGAAGCTCCAGTTGTATATTGTACTCGTTTCAATCCTGCAACAGCTTCTTTAGTATCAAGGCTCTTAAGTTTAGCAATAGTTTCAATAATATTCTGAATCCTTTTAGCACCCCATCTCTTAGTTAAAAGTCCAGGTTTGATATGCCCAAGGTTTTTAACATATTCGAAATAAGATACTGTCACACCACCAGCATTCATTAATAAATCAGGAAGTACCAAAACGTTATTTTTTTCCAATATTTCTTGACCTAATGGTGTTGTTGGTCCATTAGCACCTTCAGCCACAACTTTACACTTCAATAACCCAGCATTAGTTCCATTTATAGACCTTTCAATAGCAGCTGGTATAACAACATCACATTCTCTTGAATAAACATCATTCTGGTCTTTAACAATCTCAGCTTTAGGATATCCAACAAACGATTTCCTCTGTACTAAAAAGTTCTTCAAATCATCAGGGTCAATACCGTTTTCATTAAACACACAAGAATTATGTTCAATTACTCCAAGTATTTTACCCCCTTCTTTATGTAAAAAGTGCGCAGCCCAATATCCAACATTACCAAAGCCTTGAACAATAAAAGTTTTCCCAGCAATACCAGTAGACAATCCAACTTTTTCCATATAATACTTGTCTGTTAAGAATTCACGAACACCATAAAAAACTCCAAGACCTGTTGATTCAGCTCTACCCGGAATTCCTCCTAATTCTATTGGTTTACCTGTTGTTGTTGCAATACCGTTCAAATTCTTAGGGTGGTGAGAAACAAAAGTGTCCATCATCCAAGCCATTTCTTGTTCACCAGTACCCAAATCAGGCCCTGGGACATCAATAGCAGGGCTAAGGAACCCTTTTTTCCCAAGCTCTAAAGCATATCTTCTAGTTAATCTTTCCCTTTCAGCCTCACTCAAAGCTTTTGCATCTACTTCAATACCCCCTTTTCCTCCACCAAATGGTAGATTCACACAAGCACATTTTAATGTCATGAGAAATGCTAATGCTTCTATTTCTGGAAGGTCAACGTTTGGTGAATACCTTGTCCCTCCTTTACATGGAAGTTTATGATGTGAATGTTGAGCTCTGTATGCTCTATGAAAAGATATACTGCCATCATCATGAGCTAAAGGGATTGTCATCTGTAGGACAGTGTCAGTGTTTTTGATTTGCTCAAGCATTTCTGGACGCATTCCTGTGTATTTTGAAGCCTTGTCAAAGAAGATGTTGACCATTTGAAGGAAATTAGGCTCGTTTATGCTGCTATGGCTCATACTTCGAGTCAGGAGTCGAATCATTTTTATAGCCACTAGATTTTCAAAGATTGTCTTATGGAAGTTGGATAAAATTAAATTTTATATGGTTTTGATTGGGATTAAGTGGGATTCAGTGTTTTTTGTTACTGGGTTTAGGAATTGGTTAGATGATTATGATGATGGAGAAAGTTATGTTTTGGGTTTGGAGATTATGATTGAGGATTTTTAGAATGGGAAAATGTTGTAGTGTGGTTTTAGGATTAAGGGATGATAAGTTTGGAGGTTATAAAAACTGGAGGAAATTTTGGTTTTGAAATTATATAGATGACAGCGCTGGAAAAAGAGGTAAAGTGGAAAAGGACTTGGAAAAGTTGGAGCTAAAAACTTCATAGGAGAATTGCCTGGGAAAATATAAAAGGAATCACAAAGCCAGCAATCAGAAGACTTACAAGAAAATGTGGTTAAAAGACTATCTGAAATGGTCCACGATTAGACCCATAATGTCTTAAAATCTTTATTGGAAGGAATTGACAGAGATGCAGTCACATATACTGAGCATTCAAGAAGAAAAACATTAACAGTATTTGCTATTTATGCATTGAAGAGATAAGGCAGAACTTTATATGGTTTTGGAGGTTAATAAAGTTAATCAATAGAAATTAAAATTAGGGCCATTAGACTTTATCAGGGGTTAAATTTATTTCCCATGCTATCAAATAACTAGGCAACCTCTTACAGCAGCTTGTGTATAAATTTGGCACAAATCCTTTAGAGAATGGGCTACCTTTAGACCAGTCAAGGCTTTTAAGATACGATATTTTATTCCAAGACATGAATTCCCAAGTAGTTAAACCAACAGCCGCAAGATAAAAGTGAAATCCAATTAAGCATCCAACCATAATAAGAAACAGTAACAAAAACAAAGTAATCACCAGTCGTAACCAATTATTAATAAAAAAGTAAAGGACTCCTTCATCAGTATCAAAACTAATTAAATTCTAAATAAACCTCACCAAAGATAAACCCCAAACAATATGTGTAAATTGAAAAGTCAAATAAACATAAAAAGTTTTTTTATTTCTCTCACCAATACAAACCCCAAGCCATGGACAATGATGATCATGTGTAGCTACACAATGTCCACATTCCCTACAATGTTTAGTTCTCATAGGTTGATCAATTTTACACACTGTACAATGTCTAATTTCTGTTATTTGTATATCTTTTGCTGTACTGATTTCATTTTGGCTTTGTGAATTATCTTTATCTTCTTCTTCATCATCTGATCTTTCAGTATTTATTGACTCACTTCTTTTATTCACAAGATCTGGATTTTCTTCAGGATTTTCCCCATTGAAAATCACAAAATTGCTTGTTTGGGATTTTTTTATAGAAATTTCATCTTTGACTTCAACTGAACAGCTAACTGATTGATCTTCAGAAAGTATTCCACCTTTAGCAGTGAAAACATTGATATCATGTTGAGTTACAAAGCCTGGAATTGTTTGAGTTGCATAGAAGTATACGATAAATGATATAAGAGAAAAGATCCAAAAGAATATTGACCAGGGGTTGTGAGGATTGCGAAGGTCTTCAGAAACGTAGGCGAGACAAGAAAGAAGGCCAAGCTGGAATAATAACATGATCAATGGGGTTTTCAGTCCTTTTTAAGTCTTACTTAAAGGAATTTGCATGTTAATATTATTTTAGATATTAGAAATATGAAAGTCTATACCATAACAAAAAGATTATTATACCAAATATCATAAAAGAATAGATTTCATATGGATTATAAACACCCTAAATATATGTAATATTTATATGTATTGTGAATATTAAAATTATTGGTTATAATATAGATGATGATTTATAGTTTTTATATTATATAACCCTATGTTTATTATTACTAACAACACTTTTTCTTTTTTTCTTTTTTGCCTAAGTTTAATCGTACCGAACTATCTACTCCTGAATTTTTTTCCAAAGGTTTTTCTAGACGACTTATAAAGTAAATTTTTTTAGCGATATCATCAAAAGCTTTATTTACGTTGTCACCATTAAGCGCAGAAGTCTCTATGAAATCCAATCCATGTTTTTGAGCAAAAGATTGTGCCTCTTCACATGAAACAGTTCGAACATTATTCAAATCTGATTTATTTCCTATCAACATAATAGCAACATCAGGTTCTGCATACTCTTTTAAAGCTTTTAGCCACTTAATAACATTAGCAAAAGATTCAGTACTAGTAACATCATAAACTAAAGCTGCCCCAACAGCAGTTCTAAAATAAGTATATGTTATAGACTGATATCTTTCTTGCCCAGCTGTATCCCAAATTTGACAAACAATTTTTTTCCCATCAATTTCAAGAGTTTTTTGTTGAAATTGTGCTCCAATTGTGGTTTTGGTTTCAAAGCTAAATGAGTTTTCGGTATATTTCATTAGTAAGTTTGTCTTACCAACACCTGAGTCTCCTGCCATTACAATTCGATATGGGTTTTCTGACTTTTGTGCTTCCATTTAAAGAATTATTTTCTGGTTTTGAATGATGATATAAAGTTTTGGATTTTATTTGGCTTGGGTTATAAAGTATAAAAATATGATTAGTTATTTAGAAGTGGTTGCCAAATAAAATTATTTAAAGAATTGTTAGTGATAGTATTTAATAAACTAATTCTAAAACATTCTCTTTTCTCAAATCATTAAAAAATAATTTTTTTTCAATCCTAATATTCTCAATATTACAAAAGCAACTCTAAACAATCCAATTTTTATTAACTTACCACTAAATCATATCTCTATTCAAAATTACCTAAAATATTCACAATATTAAAACAAAATACATATTAAAAAAACTCACTATAATAAATGGATCCTCTACCCCAAGCATCCGAACTAAAATCTGAATTTCCCCAAGCAGACGAAGAAGACGAAAAAGAAGAATCAAATCCACTTGAAATCCGAGTAGATTCCAAAAACTGGAAGTCAAGATCAAAAGCTTACTCAGAACTAGCAACTCTTCTCCAAGATCCAAACTCAATCTCATATTCTGACTATTTGCCAAGCATTTCAAAATTCATATCAGATCCTAACCCAGGTTCTCAATCCAAAGCTTTAGAAATAGTCTCATTATACATTAAAAACCAGCCTGATTTAATATTAACGCAAAGTGAGACTTTAATCAAATCCCTAATAGAAAAAGGTATGACAAGTCCAAAAATCCCAATCAAAAACGACAGTTTAATTTTAATCCTAGACTTTTTCTCAATACACAAAGACAATTTTGAAATCCTAATCCAAAGTTTTCAACATTGTATCAACAACAAAAACATTAAAATCCAAGCAGCTGGAATAAATGCAATAAATTCTATAATCCAAGCATTTGGTATAGAAAAATTATCATTTAAACCTTTTATCGAGCATATAGAAAAAGCAGCATCAGCTAGTAACCCTTTAGTTCGTGGAGAAGCTCTTGGGTTTTATATAGAAACATATCGTTGGATACGAGAACTTATTATCCCATATGTTGAAAAGCTTAAAAAATCCCAGCAAGAAGAACTGCATAAAGTTTTTGAGACAATAACTGAATACCCAAGACCAACTCGTTGGTTAAAATGCGAAGAATCACAAGCTAGGGAGTATCAAAATACACAAAAACCAAAAATTATTGATATTTATGATATGGCTGATGCTAAAGATATATTTACAAAATATGGAGAAAACTGGGCGAATTCAGTATTGAGTATGGAAAAGTGGACTGATAAAAAACAAGCTTTACAAGAACTTAACAACGAAGCTAACTACCCGAAATTAGCTGAAAAATCTCCTATAGAACTTGTAAGCTTATCAAAAAAACTATTAAATGACACTAATGTTCAGGTTATGCTCCAGTCAATGAAACTTATAGGGTTATTATCTAAAGGTCAAAGGAAATATTTCGAACCTTTTGCCAAACAGTTTTTGCCGATATTACTACAAAAGTTTAAAGATAAAAAAACATTGGTTCTTCAAGAAACACATTGCACTTTAGATAATCTTATGTATAGTATTAGTATTGACAGTATCTTTGAAGATGTGAAAGATGCTTTTGAAGACTCGAACCCAGCTGTAAAAACTAATACTTGTGCTTGGCTTGAAAGGGTTTTTGAATATCATACATTTGATAATATGAAGTTTATTATAAAAAACCTTACAAGTTTATGTAAAAAAAATACTGATGATCCTTCACCTGAGGTAAGAAATAGTACTTATAAGCTTTTGGCTTGTATGCTAAAAAAGTCATCTGAAGTTGGGCAGTTTATAAAAGATCTTCCAGCTGTTAAACTTAAAAAAATCGAAGAATGCTCAGGAGTTCAGTTAGATATAGAAAAAACTAAAAAAGATCAGGAAATTGACAAAAATGCAGAACCACAGAAAAAAAACCCTAAAGAAAATCCTCAATCACCAAGTAATAAAACTCATAACAAAAATATACAAAATGATGAAGATCATAGTCAAAGCATAACCCCAGAAGAAGCAGAAATTATAGTAAAAACTTTTCTCCCAAACAACCTCATACAACAACTAAAAGACAATTCTTGGAAAGAAAAACAAGCTGGGCTCTTATCTTTACAAGAATGGATCAATAATAATATTGTAATACTTCAAACTCATAATGAAGCTATATTACGTTTTGTTAGAACTACAGTCAAAGAATGGAAAGAAAATAATTTTAACGTTGTTAAAGCAGCATTTGAGATTTTTAAATTCACAAGTGAAAATGCGAGTATTACAAAACGTACAGCTTATGGGGTTTTAAATACAGGATCTTTAGATAAACTTTCTGATCCTAAACTTATCGAATCATATACATCATGTATTTTTTCAATAACTGAAGTAGTTGGGCCAAAATTTGTTGTAAGTATGCTTATAAAAAATACAGAAGAATCTAATAAGCCTAAAGTAATCTCAGAATGTTGTGGATGTATAAGTAAAATAATCTCAGACTATGGGATTCATACTGTTATTATAAAAGATGTGATTGATTATGCTAAAAATGGGCTTAACGGGGCTAATCCACAGATAAAAAAGTCAAGTCAAAACTTGATAGTTTTAATCTATAGTTTTTTAGGTGAAAAACTCATAAGTTTGTTGGGCGATATTAAAGATTCAACAATGAAAGTTTTAATGGAAGAATTTGCAAGGACCCAAATTGTAGCGAAAACTTCATTTAAAGATCTTAAAGGACAAGAGTCAGCAAGTTTCGATCCAAAAAAGCTTTTAGAAGATACAATGCCAAAGGTAAATATAGAAAAACTTATTACTTCAGCTATGCTGAAAAAAATCTCTGATGCAAATTGGAAGGTTAGAAAAGAGGGACTTGAAGAATTTGATGCTGTTCTCAATAATAATAAAGGGAAAATAATACCAATTGGCTTAGAGAGTATTGTTAAAGCTATTATAGCCAGGCTTTCAGATCCAAATAAGGCTCTTGTACGCCAAGCATTGATTTTATCATGTAAATTGGCGAGTTCACTTGGTAGCGATTCTAAGAATTATGCTAAAAATTTCCTTCCGGCTATTATTAATTGCTTAGCTGATAAACAAAATTTGTTAAGATTAGATGCATTAGCAGCTATAAATAAGTGGGGTGAAGAAGCGGGGATTGAATTTGTTATTATGTATTCTGCTGGACCTTTGGGTATTGATAATCCAGAACTTCGTAGTGAACTTTTGAAATGGCTTTTGGAACATAAACAATCGTTTAAGGATATTGATATGAAAAATTATGCACCAACTATTTTAGCATGCTTACAAGATAGGTCTGCTAATATTAGGAATCTTGCGGAAAACTTGTTTTCGGAAGTTGTGGAGGTTGTGTCTTTTGAAGCATTTTTACCTTATCTTAAAGATATAAAACCTGCAGTTATGAATACACTTAGTTTGATATTTGAAAAATATAGAAGGCGATTTACAATAGATGATCAATCTTTGGATAGCATAATTTTACCTCTAAAAAATCCAAGAAGTACAACAAAAGAAGGTACAAGGATTATATCAAAAGAAACAAATAGGAAAAAAAGTGTATGTGCGACAAAAAAAATCAGTCAAAATGATATTGGAAGCCCATTAAATAGAACTCAATTGCCATTGGCATATAGCGTTGAAATCAGTATAATTTCTACTGGGAATAAAGAAAAACGCCTTGAATCTGAGAATAAAATAAAATGGGGATATGAAAATACTATCCCGGACCTGCAAGAAAAAATCAAAGACCAAATGCGAATGTGTTTTTCAACAGATCTTTGTATATTGTTATTAAATCAAGATTTTAAGAAGCAAATTGAAGGAGTAGGATATTTAAATGCATTTATTTCTTCACATCAGATACAACTTATTGAGGTTTTAGATATAATCTTTAGATGGGTGTGGGCTAAACTACAGGAAATGGGAAATACACAGCTAATAAAAACAATTTTGGAAATGATGCAAAGTTTAGTAAATATGCTGGTAGATCATAAATATATTTTGATGGATAGTGAGGCTGGGATGTTTTTACCAATTTTATGTGAGAAAGTAGGTATCGCTAATTTTAGGGCAGTTATTAGAGGTATTATTCATAGTTCAATTAAAATTTACCCACCAGACAAAGTTTTTGTTTTTATCGTAGCTGGATGCAATTCTAAAAATGCAAAGACAAAAGTTGAGTGTCTTGAAGAAATTAGTTTAATGATTCAAGAATTTGGAGGTAAGATTTTTCAACCAAAAGATGTCAAAGCTATAGCAAAACATACAAGCAGCTCTGATAGTAACGTCCGCAAAGCGGCCGTGAAAGTTATAGATGATATATTTAAAGTAGCAGGAGATAAAACTTGGGGAATGATTGGTGAGATTCCAGATAAAATTAAAGAAGTTTTTGAGCAGAAATTTAAAGCTGCACCAAGTGTAGGTTTATTAAGGAAAATGACTTTAAGAGAATCGCTACCAAGAATTGTTAGCCCAAAAAACATGAAAATTCGAGGTGGAATTGATAATGCTCGATCTTTGTCTCCACATAAAACAATAGATGGGCCTCAAGAGGGAAGCATTGAAAGGGTTTCGAATCAATGTAATTCAAAAAATGAAACTAAAAGGACGTTGAATATTGCTTTAAGAAAACCTGATAAAGATAAATACAATAAAAAAGAGGAATTACCTGAAAAATCCGATGCTGGGAATAAAATTGACATACCTCAAAAGAATGAAATTAAACCAGATATTCCAAACGATGCTAAGGCTGAAAATTTTCTAATTTTAAACAGTCCAATAAACAGAGAAAACAAATCATTTATGTTTGATTCCCAATCCGAAGATCTACCCGCATATTTACTTGAAGACACAAAATCTCCTGTTTTCTCAGAAGGTGATGAAAATCTACTTTTCGATTTGCCAAACTTCGAAAACCCTAAAAATAACCTTGACATCATCATAGAAACCATAAAAAATGCTGAAATAAGTTCAAAACTCGAAGCTCTTGTAGCAATTAACGATATAATACAAAACAGTTTAGACATTTATAAAGAAGAACTCCAAAACACAGCTAATTTATTATGCAATGCAATAACACAAACATTAATAACAACATTTGATCGCCCATTACAAAACCTTCCATTAAGATTCACAAAGTATTTCTTAAATATCGTTCATAAAATATGCTCAACAAAAATAATAATGAGAGAATTAACAGAATTATCATTATTTAACCTTGTTGAACAAATTCTTTATCGTTTATTAACTGAAGGACTTATAAAAATTGGAGTAAAAAAAGAAGGTGAGGCTATTTTGAAAACACTTAATGGGATTATGCTTAGAATTCTTGGGCATTCTCGACCTACTACAATAATGGTTGTGCTTATTAAATTATTGACAAAAATTAAAAATAGTGTTTTGGTTAAAATGCAAGGGTTAATATTAAGATGTTTACTAAAACTTGCAAAAGGATTAAAAATTGTTATTAGTCAAATTGATATACCTCAAATATTTATGTCTATAGATGAACATGTTTTATTGTATAAAAATGTTGGTAGAGATGATGGATGTGTTATATCTTTGAAGTTTTTAGTAAATGAAATTGTTAAACTACTAGGGAATAGGATTTGGAAAGAATTTGATATGGTAAGGTATGAGCTTTCATGTGATGTGCAGTTAGAAAAATGGATTATAATTATGCTTAATAGTTCAACTTATTCAACTAGAAAGTTTGTAGAAAACAAAACTGATATAGAGTTAGTTGAACTTTTTATATCACTTAATGAAAATTATGATTTAGGTATAAAAAAACTATTAGAATACAATGACAAAAACCCTGAGTTCATTTTAGTGAAATATTTAGATAATCTTCCTTTAAAAATCAGAGACAAGGTCACTGTTGATTTAAAAGAAATATTAAAAAAAGATATGATTAATAGAGAAAATGTGAGAAAAGATGAAGAATTACTAAATATAGAAGAAGTGAAGAAGATAGAGGGGGATAAAAAGAATAATTTTTCTGGGGATTCAAGTAATACAGAGAACAAACTAAAAGAATTTCAACGGCGTTTAGTAGTTATGAAACAAAGATATGGAATAACAAACATTTCTACTTCAACAGAATATAAAGTTGCTATTAGTGAATTGAAGGATAAAGCTAATAACTTGTTAAACAGTCCGAAAAACGTGAAAACAGAAGTTTATAAATGATTTTAAAAACTTTATGCAGAATCTTAATCAATAATATCATAACTTTAGCTTGGCTATATAAAAATATTTAACAATAGATGTTTTTATAGCAATTTTCAAATTTTAGTATAAATATGGTTCATGGCAAGCTTTAATTGTTCTTTGTTTATAATATATTTAAAGTATATTGAATATGCATACTCAGCCTCCAACAAAATCAGCCATGCCATCAATCCGTAAAGCAATATCCAAAAACAGCTCTCGAAGCGCTCTTTCTAGCTTAACTCCTTTACCCCAACCACAAGGCATATTCATCGATTTCTCAACTAAAAACTTTCACAGTACAATGAATTCAACCAAAAGCAGCTACGAAAAGTTCCTAAAAAAAGATAGTATTTGTGAAATCCTCTCTAATAAAAGCCCAACAAAACTCCCAACAAGACTCGAAGGACTTGACAATTTTGAATTATCACATGAAGAACTAAACCTTGGGCATCCTGCAACAAGAAAAGATGTTAAAAATCTTACATTATGGCTTGGAAATATGCTTCAAAAAGCCTTAATGTCTACATTATCTCCAGAAAATTTGTATGAAACTACTAATACAATATATAAAGTGTGTTTTCAAGAACTTATCAGACAAGTCAAAGTTCAATGTAAAGAAAGAGGAGATCTTATTCAGCAAGTATGGCAAACTTATCAAAAACTTTTTGAACATGCTCTTAAGGTTGCTCAAGCTAAACAGGATAATATAGAAAAAAATCATAATTCAGCAATTGCAAATTTGGAAAAACTTTATGAGAAAAAAGTTAGTGAGTTGATACAAGTTAATGAAGATTTTGTAAAGAAGAATGAAAACTTAGAAAAACAGCTGAAATTTAAAGAAGAGGCTTATGCAATAAAACAGTATAGAGAAACTAAACTTTTGCAAGCACTTGACCTTTTTAAGCAACAATATGCGATGTTAAAAGAGGAACTTTTGATTAACAAAGAAGAAAATAGGATATCAAGGATTAAAATTGACAACTTGCAAAATTTTTCTAGTAGGGGTATTAAAAAATACAAAATAAAAACTTCAGATTTCATTGCACAAAGTTTAAAATCAGACCCAATAATGCAATATCAAGGTGATGAAGGAGCACAAGAACTTATTAGAAATATTTCAAAGCACGGTAAGAATTACTTAGAAAAATTTCAAGATGAAATTTATTCTGCGATTGATTTTGAAGATAAAGGAACTAGTACAGAATCTAAAGAGTTTATAGATGAATGTACAATGACTGATGTTTCAGAGTTATGTGGAGATAGTATTGGGACGAAAATGCGGAAAAAACGCAGATCTAAAATTGTTCTTACAAACACACTCGGCATGACTGTTAATGCAGAAGCTAAGAAAAAATTAACTCCAGAAGAAGAAGCTGAACTAAAAAGGAAACATATTTATATTAAAGAGTTATTACAAGAAATAAAAGAAGTAATTGCTATTCAGAACTTCAATATAGAAATAGAAGGTCAAGATTTACCTCATATGGGTATATTAAATGCTTTATCTCGAGGACTTAAAAAAGCTTTAACAATAATTTCATCCTCCCAAATTGAAGGTTTACCTGATTCTGCTGATGGAGAAGACAAGAAAAAGCGACTTTTAACTAATATCATCCCAGCAGAAGAAGCTAAAAATATATTATCAAACTATGAAATTGAGTCAACAATGATGATAAGGAAAATAGGTATGATCCCTGCTTTTAGACTTAAACAAGCAATGTTTAAAAAAATGCTCTTAAAACTTATAACAAATTTCTATGATGAAAGGTCTAAAGATTTAAGTTCAAAAGCAGATTTTGGGTTATCAGTATTTGCTTCTTTAATGAAAAAATATATTATGAAAAAAGCAGCCACAAACCGTTTTAAGCATTTGCTTTCAAGTTGTATGAAATACAAGCATATTAGCAGAGTTAGACTTTTTGGACGATTTATTGGCTTGTATGGTTTTTTTGATTCAAATGATTTGAATCTTTATTTGACTAGTCTTCCTAATCTTAAAGCTTCACTACAAGGGAAACTTTTTACTAATTTCGATAATGCAGAAAGGCATTTTACTTTATATTCTAGATGTGTTGAATCAATTAAGCTTATGAGTAAAAGTTTACCAGAAGATGAGATTTTTGAACTAAGTAATAAACTTGAACATATTAAGATTTTTGATAAGGCTACTAGGACTACTTATGTAGATATTGATGAGTTTTTAGAATTGGTTATAGAAAAATATCATACACACAAAAATGAAAATTATAGTTTTTTAAAATATATTTATGAAGCTGGAGATGTAACATATAAATAGCTTAATGAAGACGGGTATTTACAGATACAAGAATTTGAACTTTTGGTGAAGCATTTATCAACAATATCGCAAGCTGAAGGTAGGAGTCTATTTCAATCATATTCAGAAACCTTCCTCTCAGAAGACGACTACGAAGTCAAAGCAATATCATTAGAAAATCTTTTCGAACTCAATCTTCAACATAAAATATTTTCAAGTGAAAAAGTTTTCCAGTTAACAAAAGTTACAACTGTTGAAGAAGCTGAAACTATGCTAAAAAATTCCCATGAAGACTTAGAATTTAAGCTCAATGAAATACAATGGAGGTTATCAGAAAGTAAAGAAATGGGTCAATATCAAGAAGAATTTTCAATGTTATTAGAAACTTTAAGACTTAAAGTATACTCTTGTGATAATCCAAAAAGTGTTTGGTTATGTTTAAGACTATTAGAAGAAGAATCTATAAGGTTATTGATTCAAGATAGATTACATGAGCTTATGCCAAAATTTTCTTTAGACTTTTTTAAATAAATATTTGATATAATTTTATGAATTATTATTATTTGCGATTTTTCTATGTTTTTCTATATAGAGTATAATATTGATTATGTGTTTATTAGAATTCTGATGTATATGTTAAAAATAAAGACAAAAAATATTGTTTTTGTTGTGAATATACTAGAATAATTAAGGAATAATGATGGATTTAATATATAATATATGATAAAATATTTTGAAGTTTATTAAGAAATGTTATCTAGAGCATTTTATATTTATCTAAAAGGTTCTTATAAATAAAAATGCAAAAAGCACCTAAAAATACTACAATAGCCGTATCGAATTCACCAGAGAGTCCTAAAAAAACAAAGCTTATACTTCAAACCCCAAAACATAAGCACACAGCATCATTAATCACCCCCAAAGTTTCAAGTTTTAAATTTAAGCCTATGAGCACATTGACCTCCAAAAATAAACTTTCGATATCAAAGTTTTTATCCCCGAATGCTGCCACTTTGAAATTGAATACCAAGCATAAGCACACTTTTAGTGAACAGATCCCATCTACTGTAAAGAACTCGAAATTAATCAAAAGAAAGCCAGGTATATCTCCTGACAAAAAACCAACATGGAAAACAATGCTAATGCCTTTATCCAATGGTACAACTTTAAAACTCTTCTCAAGTTCCTTAAATGCATACGAGCAAACTGAGATTCTTTCATATTCCGAGATATATTACATAGGTAGCGGAATAACAAAAATTAAAACAACCTCACTAAACAACTTCGGTTTTGATGATGAAAAAGGTGATTACAAAATACTTATCGGTGATCATATAGTGTATCGTTATGAAATCAAGTCTTTTATTGGAAAAGGGAGTTTCGGTCAAGTAGTCAAAGCATATGATCATAAGGAAAAAAAAGAAGTAGCACTAAAAATAATCAAAAATCGTCCTCGTTTCTATCAGCAAGCATTAGAGGAAGTTGAAATACTTAAATATATTAAAGATAAAGACCCAAATGATACATATTGCGTAGTTCATTTACAAGACAATTTTGTGTTTAGAAAGCACATGGTAAGGTTTATGCAGTTTATTTTGTTTGAAATACTAAGTATTGATTTATATCAGTATATGAAACTAACAAAATTTCAAGGACTTCCACAGCAGTTGATTAAAAAACTAGCTGGGCAGATTCTTCAAGCATTAAGATTGATTGATCGATATAAAATTATTCATTGCGATTTAAAGCCAGAGAATATTTTATTGAAATCTATTACTGGGACAGCTTTGAAAGTTATTGATTTCGGATCAGCATGTTTTTATGAAAAAAGAGCATACACATATATACAGAGTAGATTTTATAGAGCGCCAGAAGTAATTTTGGGACTTTCATATACTACTTCTATAGATATGTGGAGTTTTGGGTGTATATTAGTTGAACTTTTTACTGGTAGGCCAATTTTTCCAGGAGAAAATGAATTTGAGCAGATTCAATGCATTATGGAAGTATTAGGTCTACCTCCTGGGCAGTTGTTGGAAAAAGGTTCAAGAGTGAAGTTATTTTTTGATGAAGATAATAAACCTAAAATTACAACGAATTCCAAAGGGAAAAAAAGATACCCAGCTACGAGAAACTTAAGAGAAATACTTTTTGGGGGTGAAGAAGGATTTGTTGATCTTATTGAACAATGCTTAGAATGGGATTATCATAAAAGAATTACCCCTGATGAAGCTTTATTGCATGAATGGATGCAAGATGGTGAGCCAGTACCAGCTCCAAAGCACAGGCTTAAACATCAAAGGACATGTAGCGACACAAGCTTTTTAAAACTTCCACAAAGATTTGATAAGCTGAGTAGCTATATAGAGGGGCCTTCTAATCTTAGTTAGGATAATGAGAAATATAACTTTAAAGCTTAAAGCTTAAGGTTTAGGGATTAGTAATTATGGTATCGAAATAGGGAGTTTTGAGAATTTCTATGTTTAGATGCTAGGTTTTATTAATAAAATAATATCGTTAGGGTGTAAAAAGTTTCTATGCAATTATTATAAACTTAACACATATTTAAATTTTAAACCTATCTCTTATACAAGATTAAATTTTGTCTTTTCTACCCAGAGCTTTACGATAATTTCTCTTATTCCACATTGCGTTTATCAAGTATTTCTCTTCATCAGAAGTACAACTAGACGATTTCGTCTCTACTCTCCTAATATTTCTCTTTTTCTTTTCTTTTTCCTTTATTACATCCTTATTAGCAACTATCTCAGTATCATCTATTTTGAAATTCGAGTAATTTAGGTGCAATGCAAACAATACTAGCACCGCAATTAATAAAAAAGTTACCATCGTTAACAAATATTGTAAGAAAAACAGTTGCTGTTGTATATCATTGAATTCATTAGTGATTTCTGCTAATTGATTTGTTAGTTTATCAACACTTTCAGTTAAAGAATGGATTTGATAAGATTGACTTCGAGCTTTGATATCATTAAAATCAGATTTTTGTCTTAATTCATTTAAAGCTGAGCTATTACGTTTAATTGCTTCAGAAAAGTAGGCTATATATCGGTTGATGACTTCAAGTTTTAGCTCAGTTTGAGCCATATGCTGTATTATTTCTGTAAAAACATTAGGCCGTTCATTTGTATCTTTTTTTACAGTGATCGCACTTACTGTGCTTTGTACTCCAGGGCAAGTAAGATTTTGTGAATAAAGTTCTGCACATATATCACCATCATAATTATCCTCAGATATATCTTCCTCATTAAACTCTTCATTATTCTCTTCTAAAACCCAATTTGTATAATTTTCACTCATGACAAATTCTTCATTTTCTAATATTATCTCAGGTAGTAAACTTAATCTCTCTTTAATCTCTTGACTTTTAGCTAAATAATCCTCATTTAAATTCTGTAACACAGTAGTTCCATATACTGAAAACTGTGATAAAGTACAATAGTACTCATTTCCATAGTGACTTTTTAATATGAGTTTCAAAAACCTAACCCAAACATTATTAACTTGGAATTTTTGTGGTGAAGATTCAGGCTTAAGGATAACGGTTGAAAGTAATTCCCAGGTTTCAGTAGGATAATGAAAAGAGTACCAAATTTCTATTTCCTTAAAGGCTGATGAGTAGATTTCTCCTTGTGTGAACATAATTTCATCTATAAGAATATCTTCGGCTAAGCTAATATCAACCCATTTCTCTGTTTTATCACAAGGGACTAATAAATATTTGTCCTTGTCTTTGATTAAAATGCCTTTAGCCCCATACATGTCTCGACTGTTGTCAAGAATCCTTCCTCTTGAGTCCGAAGCTGCGTAATCATAACGTGAAGGAGATTTTTTATAAGCTTGTTTGCTTTCAAAACATAAAATATCACTAACAGAAATGCCAAAGTTCGTCAAGACTAATATTATACAAGCTAACATCGGAAATATGCATCCTGGCGACATATGATAATAACTTTATAAGGCAAAATGTTCAAGAATTTTTAAATAAACACCTAATGGAAGTTTTAAATAAAAATTCTCAAATAAACTTATGAACTCAATCCTTTGTGTTAATTATTAATTTTATAAAGAATTTACAAATTCACTTTTGGCATTAATTTCTAGTGGGTTTAACATTTTTTGGCCTACTTGGCTCGGCACTTTTCCTTTTACTCGCAATATTTTTAACTATATCTGGTGATTTATTCCCTTTATATCCATGCGTGCCTTTATATTTTGGCACTGGTGACACAGATTTAAAGCTATAAGCCCTTATAGGACTTTTGCTAACATCAGGATGCATTTTTTCTATCAAATTAACACTTGAAATACTTGCATTACTCGAAAATATCCTATTAGGAAAGTGAGGGGTCTTAGGTTCTGGAGATCTTACAGGTGAAGGGCTGAAAATTTTAGCATCCACACATCTTTGGTTGATATTCGTTTTTTCGTTGCAAATCTTGGAAAAATTGATGATTTTCAGTTTTCTTTTTTTCTTGACTTCATGAGAACTCAGATAATTGGTGCTTGCTACGAATTCAGTGATTTCACTTTCTGTATAACTTTTGTTGTTATTTTGTGTTTCTTGAACTGTTGATAGTCGATTCACATCAAAACAAGAAATGCGTTCTCCCATATATTTTATTAGAGAAAGTATATTTTTAAGCTAAATAATAGTTTTAATTATTGGGATAAAAGGGAGATAAGGTCTATTTATAATGAAAATATAATGGGATTAGGATTTGTGATATGAAATAGGATTAGGATTAGTTCAGGTATTTTAGATGCTGGGTTTAGAATATAATTGATATGATTTAGATAAAGAGAGGATAGTTTATTTATAAATTTAGATTATACGAAAAAGGTAAAAAATTAATTTTAATAATGTGATATAGTTTTTTATAATGTATTGGAATTTAGATAGTTTTGGGTCATTGGAGATAATTATTGTTGTGGTTTAGTAGTTGGGAAAATGATTATGAATCGGAAGTTATGATATTTTCTTTTAGTATTGATATTTAAAAAAGTAATAAAGTATGATCTGAATATCATTAAATTTTAAATAAATTAGTTATATAGAGACTTTATATACATTTTTTAAATGAAACTTAGTTTATTATACCAAATAATTTGTTATATAAAACTAATAATTCTAAAGTACTAATAAAAAAACTATCTATAAGCTAAAAAAAATCTTAAATAATATCCTACAGTTTTTGCTGATATAGTTTTAAATCTTTAAAATTTTATTTTCATTATAATCGATACCTTTTTTAAGCGTCTTATAAATAAAAACTATAATAATCTACTAAAAACACATCAAAATCTGCTCATAGTTTCATCCCAATTACAAAAAAATCACATTAAAAAAATTCCAGGAAATTATTGAATATTATGTGAACAAACTCATTATTGTGATTATGGAGTTAAGTTTAGAAGACTACTACAAAGAAACCGACAGGGTTCTTCGTATATCCAAAGAACTACTATCATTAGAAACAGGTTGGGAACCCATCTCAATCAGTTCAAAAACAGTCAAAGCATATCGTCGTCCAGCAGCTGCAGGATTGTATATCATTAAAGCTGAAGGTGAGATAAACCGAACTCCACCAGAGATTGTAGAATGCCTTAAAGACCTAGACCACAAGCACCTTTATGATGCATCTTTCGATAAAGGTCACATTGTAAAGCTTTTAGCAGATGATATTGGTATAGTTTATCAAAGGTTTAAAGCTATATGGCCTACAAGTGGACGTGATTTCTGTCTTTTACAAAGAAAAATTGACTTAGAAGAAGGTGCTATTGTAGCTGTAGCCGTAAGTACTCAACACCCAGAATGTCCAGAAGTGCCTGAATGTGTTCGTGGAGTTATTCATTTTGGTTGTCATTTCATGTTCCCAACTGGACCAAATGTAACTCGTATGGTTTATTTTTTATTACTTGATGTTAAAGGTTATATTCCAGCATTTGTAGTTAATTTTACTCAGAGTACTCAAGCTATGTTTGTTGAAAACCTTAGAATTTATTTAGCTAATAATAGTAATTAAGCTATATAAAAAAAAGTTTTTAGACTGAATTATATTTTTGCTTACTATTTGTATATACTGAAGATGGGGAGAGGATTAGATAGATACCGGCTGAGGCAAATGAAAGATAACCAACAAGCACATAACCTGTTGAAAAACCAAGGAAATGAGTTAGGAAACCTGAGGCTAGAGAACCGATGACAAGACCAAGACAGGTACTGATACTCATTATTGCGGAAATACCATCAAGGAGAATATCATCGTATTCATAGGCATAGTAATTTACTGCTATGTTTATTAGATGGGTTGTTGCAGGAACTATATGGGAATTACTATATGTTAAAGAACTGGATATACCAAGTAGGAATAAACCTATACAAATTATCCAATACTGTTTAGGAAAAATAACTTCCCAAGGACCAAGGAAGTAAAATGATATACCAGTAAGACAAAGTCCAAAGAATATCAATATTTGTGGTTTGAAATTAAATGAAAACCTGCTTTGGATAAATGATATAGCAAAATACATAAACGTGCAAATGCTATAAATTAATCCAATACTAAAACTTGAAAGCTCATATTGTATCAGATTCAATTCAATAGTGCTCGACATATAACCTAAAGCAAACATAAACCAAAACTGAACAAAAAAATGCAACAACAATCTCTAAATAAAAACTACCGGTTGAAAGGCAATTTTCATCAATGAAACGCTTTTCGAATCAAGCATATGATCATGTACTTGTAAAAAAAATATCGAGACAATTGTAAAAACCAAATAAATCCCAGCAGCGAAAACAAAAACCAAAGATAAACTATATAAGCTAATAAAAGATCCAATAATAGGGCCAAGTAATAATCCTAATCCACTACAGACTTCAAAATATGTTATAATCTTATCCATTTCACCAGGAGATTCAGTCATCAATATACAAGGAGCTGCATTCATAGTACATCCTTCACCAATCCCAGAGATAATTCTTGATAAAATACTTAATAATAAAAAACTAACTGTGTTTGTATATATAGCAATGACAATAATTAGCATAGAAATTGTGTTTAAAATCATGCCGAAAATAAATACACACTTTCTTCCTAGTTTTTTCATATATTTTCCTACGACAAATGATGCAGGAATACTGACAAAAGGACTTATGGCAAAGATTATCCCTAGGACCCAGATTGAAATATTGTGTTCCTCAGCTATGCCAGGGTAAAAAGCTGATAAAACTGTGTATGATATATTGTATAAGATTTCTGAAGTATAAATTGTTATTTCCTGGCAATTCATTTACTATTTATTTTTAAAATTTAACGATATTATGTTTAAAGAATGATTTCGAATATTTTTTTGTCTAATTAAGCTTGATAACTATTAGATTATATTACAATCCTGAATTTTAGTTTTTTATTAGAAATTAAAAATATTAAAATAGTAGTCGATCCCAAAGTGCATATATGGAAAAATTTAAGTGTTATTTCGATAAAAACCTAGAAATTTATTAATATTTCAGCTTTAGTATTAAATTATTTATCCTTTTGGTATAAAAATCTGATAATCTAAAGTTTTTTATATACACAATAAATAGCATTTGGTATTTAAGTAATAACGCTAATAACTAATTATTCTTGGATAAGCGTAGACTGTTTTCCTTCATCTATTTCGCTTTGGATTTTATTTTTCTTAGGTGTTCGAGAGAAGATTATATAAATCAGGCAAAATATAAAGCTTAGTCCTGAAACTGTAAGAAAGCCCCTAGAATAACCGAAATATTCGCTTATAAACCCAGCTAGTATAGGTCCGATAATTTCTCCAATATTAGAAAAGAAGTTTGTACAAGCTGATACACTATCAAAAAGTGAATCAGAATACTCAATCCCATACTCTGTAGTCGCTGTATGAATAATATGCGAAGTTGTCGGAACTGTTTATAAATTACTATACATTATTGACCCAGCAAATCCAGTGAGACCTAAACCAATTGCCACAATCACAAAATCCTTTGGCAGAATATCTTCCCATGGTCCCATTAAAATAAAAGATACACCTGTAAGGAAAATCCCAGTAACAATGAGGAATTTTTGATTGAAAATCAGCAAAAGTTTGTTTTCGAGCAAACTTGTTACAAAGTAAGTAAAAGTGCATAAACTATAAAAAACTCCAACAAGAATTCCTTTAAGACCAAATGTCATTAAATGAAGTTCAATTACAGTCGACATATAGCCTAAAGTGAAAAGTAGCCACATCTGAGCACAAAAGTCAAGTAATAATTTCTATATAAAAAATACTGGTCGACATAAAAGCTGTTTATAAGGTAAAGGGGTGGACTCTATAACAGCTGTGCTTAATTTGCCTAAAAGTTTATGTGAAAAGCATGAATATATAACCCACAATGAAGCTGCTGCACTAAAACTTATTGATATGCTAATCATACTCATCACTGAACCCAAAATAGGTCCAAGTAAGAGACCTAATCCACTTGCAGCTTCATAATATCCAATAACCTTATCAACTTCATCAGGATATTCAATTACGAGTATTGCTGAAGTTGCAACCATTGAACATCCAGCTCCGATACCAGCAAAGATTCTTGATGCGAAACTCATAAGAATAGCTTCATAGCCGTGTGTATATTCGATCATTCCTATTAAGAAAATCCCGCATGCTCCAAAGGCCATACCTATAGTTAAAAGATTTTTTCTTCCAATTCTGTTCATGTGCTTTCCTGCGAAATATGAGGTTGGTAAACCTAAGATCGGGTCGAGACTAAAGACAAAACCTATTAACCATAAAGGTATCCCTTTTTCTTCTGCAAGACCAGGATAAAATGCTGCAAGGATTGTAAAAGAAGCACTTGTTAAAAACTCAGAGATATATAGTATAATTTGTTTCCTGTAGTACATATTATTATTAATGTATTGATAGGTTATTTAGATATCAGAAATAACTTATTATGTATGTGTGTATTTAAATTTATTTGACACTAAGCGTTATAATATGGATTTAATTTTTTATGATTTTAAGATTATAGTTCAGTGTTTAAAGGTGAAGAATAAATTTGGGAGTTGAGAGTTACCATATTTTAGAGTTAGTATGAAATGAGAATTTATTATAAAGTTTTCGTAGATGGTTAAGAGATTTAAATTTTCATAGATACTTAATAGATTTAATTTACTATATTAACAATTATATGTTATTATTTACTTTCTGAGTAAAATTATGAATTATAAAATTACCCATAATCCTAAATTTTCTTCAAACTCCCATTTTAATACATCCTCTTATTAACTAACCCCCCAAATTTCTTTAATATTTTAACCCAATCTTAACTAAAAAATACTATTAATTCAATATTATCCAGAACATGAAATACAAACATTTTCAGTGTTTGGGTCCATATTCTCATCATTAACAAACGGCATAGGATTTTTACTACTAAATCCTGAGCTATTCAAAAGCTTCTCCACATCAACTGTAAACTTAATAGCATCTGCAGCAGGTCTCGATCTAAGATAATACATTCCAGTCTTCAATCCTTTCTTCCAACAATAAAAATGCAAGGAAGTCAGTTTGCCAAATGATGGATCCGATATAAAAACATTCAAACTCTGGCTTTGGTCAATAAACGGTGACCTAATAATCGCCATATCAATTAAAGTTTTTTGCGGTATTTCCCATACGGTTTTATATAAAACCTTAATATCATTAGGTATTTCATGTACAGCTTGAACAGATCCATTTTGCGCAATGATTTTATTCTTAATCTCATGAGTCCATAATCCTTTTTCAATAAGATCTTTAACTAAATGAGGATTTAAGCATACAAATTCTCCAGCTAATACCCTTCTTGTATATATATTCGATGTATAAGGCTCGAAACTCTCATTATTTCCAAGGATTTGCGAAGTTGAAGCTGTAGGCATTGGTGCAATTAATAAAGAATTCCTCACTCCATATTGGCGTATTTTAACTCTAAGACCTTCCCAATCCCATTTATCTGAAGGTTTTACACCTCGCATATCAAATTGAAGTAGTCCTTGAGAAATAGGAGATCCTTCATATGAAGAATATGGACCTAATTGTTGAGCAAGTTCATTAGAAGCTGTTAGTGATGCGAAATAGATACATTCAAATATCTGCCTGTTAAGTTCTAAAGCTTGAGGGCTTTCAAATGGATATTTTAATAAGAGTAAACAGTCTGCAAAACCTTGGATACCTATACCTATAGGTCGATGTCTAAGGTTAGAGTTTCTACATTCAGGTACAGGGTAATGATTTCTGTCAATGATTTTATTTAAATTGTAAGTGATTTGTTTAGTTACTTCAAAAAGCTTTTGGAAATCAAATACTTTACGATCTTTTACGTACATATTCAAAGCTATAGATGCTAAGTTGCATACAGCAATTTCATCTTTACTTGTATATTCACAGATTTCTGTGCATAAGTTGCTTGATTTTATAGTCCCGAGGTTTTTCTGATTAGAATATCTGTTAACATGATCTTTATATAGCATATAAGGTGTCCCAGTCTCAGACTGAGATTCAATTATCGCTGCCCACACTGCTTGGGCCTTAACTACTTTCCTTCCTTTTCCTTCATGTTCATATTTTTCATACAATTCCTCAAACTCTTCTCCCCATACATCAGAAAGCCCAGGACATTCATTAGGGCACATTAAAGTCCAGTCGCCATTTTTTTCAACTCTTTTCATAAACAAATCAGGAATCCAAAGGCCGAAAAACAAGTCTCTTGCTCGTTGCTCTTCTTTACCAATGTTTCTTTTAAGCATTAGAAAATCGAAAATATCAGCATGCCAAGGTTCAAGATAAACAGCAAATGATCCTTTTCTTTTTCCCCCACCTTGATCTACATATCTTGCTGTATCATTAAATACTCTAAGCATTGGTACAAGACCATTAGAATGACCATTAGTACCTCTTATATAACTTCCTGATGCTCTAATATTATGTACACTAATACCAATACCACCTGCACTTTTTGATATAAGAGCACATTGTTTTAATGTATCGTAGATCCCTTCGATACTATCTTCTTTTAACATAATTAAAAAACAAGATGACATTTGATTGTTTGGAGTACCTGAGTTAAAAAGGGTTGGGGTTGCATGAGTAAACCAACGTTGGCTCATTAGTTCGTAGGTTATTATGGTTGATTTCACATCTCCGGTATGAATGCCTGCAGAAACTCTCATTAACATATGCTGGGGACGTTCTACTATCTTCCCGCCTATTTTTAACAGATAACTTCTCTCCAAAGTCTTGAACCCAAAGAAATCATAAGTAAAGTCTCTATTGTAGTCAATCGCAGCTTGTAATTCATCTTGATTATCTCTTATGAACTCAAAAACATCCTCACTAATTAAAGGTGCAGGTCTTCCTAGCAAATCTTTCATGTTGTAAAGATCACTGACTACCTCGAAAAAATTTTCTTTAGTCATTTTATGAAGATTAGATATCACAACACGTGCTGCTAATTTAGAATAATCAGGATGAACAATATTCATATAAGCGCAAGTCTCAGCAGCAAGATTATCTAAATCTGTTGTTTTTACACCATTATAAATTCCTTCGCTAACTTTTTTTACTATGATATCAAGATTGATATATTGCTCAGATAGTCCGTCTAGTAATCTTCCAAGTCTATGGCGGATTTTTATTGGGTTTATAGGTTGGCGCGAACCATCCCGCTTGGTGACATATCTCTCTATTATTTCCATTTTATAAATACCGCTTAAATTTTAACATGTATATTGATGAGAAAATGTGTAAAAGCCAAAGTATAATTTTATAATCAAAGTTTTTTTGATTTGTATTGAGAAGATATTATAGAAAAAAGTGCTAAGACTGGAATAGAATTGAATTTTTTTTAGTTATAGTTTTTTTGAAAAGTTTGTGGAGAAAATTACTGAATTGATGAGATTTGGAGATTTAGATGTTTGGAATAAGTTTGGGTAAGAGAAAATGTGCGGAATTTGAAAAATCTTCCTAGAGGTATTTTCGCGGGTGTACCATATTTTTTTTGGCTTTGTTAGATTATAGGATTTTAGTAAATACAAATGAATTTTATAGAAAAACAATAGTTAAAGGTGTTATTAGCGAATGATGGGTGAAGTTTTAGGAATTGGCAATATGTGACAAGTAATAAAATTTATGAAGAAAAATATTGCTAGATTTAAAAATAAATAATTGCATTATCAGTTTATATTAAGTATCTAATATCTTTAATTTTTAGTTACTCGATTATTCTTAATCCTAAAATACTTGACTTTTATAAGCTAATTCATAAAACCTAAATTAATAATTATATCAAAATTCATTCTATATTATCATAATTTTCTTTATTAAAAACAGTAACATCAAACCATTACACACTTTACAAATAAAATATACTCTTATTTTATTTTTCCTTATACAACATAACCATTATTTTAAAAATAAAACTTTAACTTCCCACATCATTTAAAACTTCTTATAAACAACAACTCTAAACCTCCCTAAAAATCCTATACATTTTTTCACAAGTATTATAAGATTATCAACCCAAATATGAAAGCTGTTATTTAAAATCATGGGAAATTTAAGCTGTCAATGCATAGGTGAACAAAGTCAGGACAATACAGTTGAAGTAGAAAAAGTAGGGAAATCAAAACTCCTCAAACCGACTCCTCGGTTTATTGAGCACACAATCGATATACCAATGATGCCTTTTTCAGTAAACATAGCCGAATTGCCTATTTCTCAAAAAGTCTTAAGTATTTGGAATTCCTTACCTCCTTTCACATATTTTACAAGCTCATCAAAAGAAGTTGATTGGAAAACCTTAAAACTTGCCGATAATTCTATATACCAAGGTGAATTCGACAATATACTCCCTCATGGTCGAGGTGTACAAGTCTTTGAAGATGGAAGTTTAGCTGAAGGAAACTGGGTAAAAGGTAAAATGGACGGTTTATGTCGTGTTATATATGCAAGTGGAGATTATTATCAAGGAACTTTCAAGAACGGTAAAGTTCATGGGCTTGGGTATTTAGTAAGTGAAAATGGGGCAAAATATGAAGGTAATTGGGAATATGAAAAACAACATGGGATGGGAAAAGAAACATGGCCTGATGGTGCAGAATATATAGGAGAGTTTAAGGATGGATGCAAATCAGGACATGGAGTTTTTAGATGGACAGATGGGAGTTCTTATACTGGGAGTTTTCTTAAAAACAATATACATGGTAAAGGAAATTATCAATGGAGTGATGGAAGAGGGTATGTTGGGGATTGGGTTGAGAATAAAATGCAAGGAACTGGGGTGTTTAAATGGCCTGATGGAAGAGTTTATGAAGGGGATTATTATGCTGATAAGAAACATGGATATGGGACTTTGAGTAAAAGTACTGGGAAAGTGTTTAAAGGGACTTGGGTTAATGGGAAAAAACATGGTATTGGTAGTGTTACTGATGAAAAAGGGACTAAAAAAGGAGAATGGGCTAAAGGTAAAAGGGTTAAGTGGATATGAGAATAATAGTTTAACTGGTAAAAATGATTAGTTGTTAGTGGTTTTGGTAAGTATTATAATTATGGGGTATTTTAAAGGTGAGTAAGTAACTGCTAGCAATATAAATCTATAATGTTTTTATTATTTCTGATGTATTTTATAAAATATTATGTAATATATGCTTTTGTTTCATAAATATTATGCTCGTGTTCATGATTATTCAAAATCATATGGAGAAAAAGTTGGATTCTATAAAACTTGTCTATGATTTTATTTTGTATAAATAAATACAATATTGTAATATCTGTATAAATAACAGCAGACCGAAAATAGGCTTCTTCACTTCAAGATTGATTATCAACTTTTTATATACTTTTATTTGAAAATATTAATATGGTAAGGGTGAATTTTATGAGTTTTACTAAGAAGGTTGTTTTGAATAATGAAATTATTATGCAGTATATAGTAAGTGTGATATTTTTGATACTATTATTATAAACTTTTTATGATTTTATATTGACTTTGATGCATTTTTTAGGAAAATTTAAGAAGAAATACTCTATTTAATTTTTTTGTGCTAGATAAGATTAAGTTTCTCTTCTTCTTCATCTTCGAGATCTTCAAAGTTGGAGGATTTGTTGTTGTAGAAAGATTGATAAGAAAATATTAGGAATATTATGATGAAGACCCAGTTTTCTAGGTAGACTACGCCGCTGAAAACAGGGATTGATAATGAAAGTCTATGTAAATTTTACTTATTGAAAAGTCGACTAACATTTGACATAGCACAGAGTTCTTGTTTAAAATTCTCAAGTGTACAACTCACAGTATCCCCATCTTCTTGAAAAGTTTGATACCCAAAAGTGCTATAACTCGGTGTTATTGTCAAAATTTCCATAAAAATCCCTAGAAAAATCATCATCATAATAATCGATGCAAGAAGCAAAGCTTGTGGAGCAGTTCTCTTTCTCTTAATTGGATATATCTATATAAAAACTACATGAACACAAAAAACTCTTATCCCCCAACTAGCAATACCATATAAACTTGACACAAAAACATAAAGTATCACTGTTATAAACAGCAAATAATCAAGTGGGAAATAATAAGAAATATGCACTAAAATTGAATCTAAAGGGTTAAACAAATCACTTGTTGAAGCAATAAACCCACAAGAAAACCCACAATCAGAAGTCAATAAACGATTAACACAAGCTAAAAACAAAGATATCAAAAATATCGAACTTAATATCAAACAAAACACTCCAATCATAACCCTAAATGGGGTGAGAAATTTTAGTATTGTTGATAATATTGCGCTTGTGTCTTTTTGTTTATCAATAATTTTTTCTGATTTCATAAGCATTTTTTTTTGCTGTCGTTCCAAATGTAGTTTTTCTTTTTTTTCCTTCCTTGTAAGTTTTGTATTACTTTTTGCTGATCTCATTTCGATTTCTCTAATCTTATCCCTTATTTGCACTAAATCATATTCAATCTCAGTTCTTGCTTCTTCTAAACTCTTAGTCCCTTTTATTAGTAGCCAAGGTAAAGCTGCCATCCCAAAAGCGGTATAACAACTCCACATACCTCCTCCAATAACAGTTAAACAAGCTACAGTAAATGATATAGCAGCTTCTCCTACATGTTCAACATCAAAAAGTTTCTGTACCCATTCTTTACCTTCTCCCCACTCTTCTTTTTCAGGTCTGAAAATAAGCCCAACTATAATCAAAATAGCACATACAAGCATTGTTATTGCTGTGTATTTACAGCTTTCACAGATTTTTTCACATAAGTTTTCATCATCAGAATCAATTTCATCAAATGTTTCTTCCCCATAAAAATACGCAAAAGGTATGAGAACAAAAGCAAGAATTAACATAAATGCAAAAAGTGATAATATTATGTTTAGAACACTATCTTCATTTACTTGTTCTATACCATCTATAGTATCTGCTGTGATGAGTATATCTATTGGGATAAAAAGTACACAGATTAAAGTTACAGAGAGGCTTAGGATTGTAACTACACTTGCTAGCATATAGCTTTCATTAGGGTCAGAATAGTATTTTACTATAAGATAGTTGAAAAGCAGTATTGCTAGTACTAGTAAAACAAAAATAACATAGCCTGCAGTCAGAACTTCCATTAATAATTATTAAAATTCTATTAACTAAAAGGAGTCGAGTGGGTTTTATACGGATAATCATCAGGATCATAATAAGTTGTTACTCTAGAAAAGTCATCTCTTATTGATAAATTTGTTTGACTTGGTGTTGGGGTAAATATTGGAGCTAAGCTTCCAGACTCTTCTATATTCACTGACCACCATTCTTCAGGCATCTTTTCATAATGTGTAAAAAACCTGACTTCTTTTTTTTTCTCTATGAGTTTTTGGAAATTTTCTAATAAAGATTTTGGTATTGGGTTTCCTTCCATATGAATTACTTTTATTGATTCATTCTTTTCAAATAATTTTAGTAAAGCTGTTGCACCTTTTATACCAATACGATTATTAGATAAATCAATAGTATGAATTCTTGAATGGTATTCAAATGCTTCAGCTATATCGCAGGCACAATCAGATTTTATGCCTTGACCTGATAAGCTTAGGTTATGGATATTTGAGTTTTTATAGATCAATAAAAGAATGCTTCGAACTCCTTTTGAACCTAAGTAGTTTTGTGGAAGACTTAGACGGTCTCTAATAAATAAATCTGGATCTTCTTGGAAGGAATTTAGTATAGCTGAGTTTGGGGTGCATCTTAAGGTTTTACAAATTTCTAAATACATTTCCTTCATTTTATGTATATAAACCAATATTTGCCTATGTTTAACATATTGTTTGAAATTAGGTAAGATTATAAGAATTAATGCATTCAATTATTACTTTGTCTGTCGGTTTGAGTTAGTAATGCTTTAGAATCGGCTAAGAAAGGCAAGTTCGTATTCTGAAAGTTATTGTATTTACTATTCAATATTTTTCGGCTTGACCCAAGTAGAGAGTATTTTTGATTGATCAGTCCTTGTTGCGATACATGCGAAGGTGTTCCTTCTTCTAAACTAGACATAAAATTCTTAATAATTTTATTGCTCTTTACTTCAAAGCCTTTACTATTCACTTCTCTCCTTGCTTTTAACTTACTTTTATAGTACTTAAGTTGACTCTTTTCAAAAAGCCTTGATTTAAGCGTATTAACTGTTGTGGGACAAACTCCTCTTGAATTATTATTAATTTCAAGTTGAAGAACAATAGAATTAAACTCGTTTGACCCACGTATTTGATTATTTTTACTATTTTTTTTTTGGATTTCAATTTTTTGACAAGAGTCTGTTTTTCTGATAAGATTTTTCCCTTGTAAAGAGTTTCTATATGAAAGAGGAGAAGCCTTTGGAAGATATTTGATATCAACATAATTTTTCGGTATGGTTTTTCGAATTTTTGGTAGTGTATTTCTTGGTGGACTTAAGCTCATGATTGTTTTAATATGGAAATAACTATGTTTTTTATTGTAAAAGATTTGAATAAGAATTTGTGAGGAATATTTATTTGTTGTGAGAATATGATTGAAAGGTGAGATTTAAGATTGAATAAAATAAGTGTTGGAGATGATTTATTATTATATAAAATTATGGTAGTTATTATGATTGTTTTGGATTTTTTGAGGCTTTGCGATAGTGATGCTGAATTGTGTGTTTAGTACTATGATGATAAGTGAGATATTAGGAATTAGATGATAAAACTAGCTTATGTTATAGCATAATATAATAAATATGCACTTCACAATATTTCGCCATTATCATAATCTACCCAGCTTCAAAAAACTCTTATACTTGAACTATAACCTCTAAAATTCATCTTCATCCCAACCCAAATTTCCTTATCTCTTTTTTCTATATCCAAAACTTATTTACATCCTAAAATATTTCCCTAAACATCATACATAAAAAAGCCCCATAAATATAATTATCATTATTTCTTACAATTAAATATTATTTATCGTCCGAGGTGTTTCCGACAAACTTCGACGATGTCCCTTAATCCAAGAGCTCTTCAACCCTTCACTCGCTGATATTCTCACTTCATAATCCCAAGTCAAACAGCTTTCAATAAACTNCCTTCACTCGCTGATATTCTCACTTCATAATCCCAAGTCAAACAGCTTTCAATAAACTCCACAACTGCCATATCATAATTCGCCAATACCTTACGCAAGCTAACTTTAGGAATTCCTTTCAACATTTGTATATTAAAATCCTTATATTTTTTCTTTATCTTATCAATAATAGTAAGTGGTGGGAACCCAATAACCGAAACAATTTTACTCATCTGTTCCTGTTCATTTTTCCCATTAAAAAGCACAGTTCCTGTTAGTAATTCATATGCAATACACCCTAAAGACCATATATCAATTTTCTCATCATATTCAAAATTAAAAAGTTGTTCTGGAGATCGATAATATAAACTTTGAATATGATTATAATAATTAGAACATTTAAAACAAGAATTAGAAAAGTTGATAACCCGTATACTTGATTTATTTGAGTTTTTTAATAGTATGTTTTCTGGTTTTATATCACAATGAATAATGTTATTTGAATGTATATGATTAAGGGCAATAAGTATTTGGGTTATAATCCTTTTAGCGATACTTATACTAATAGGCTGAAAGTTGTTACTTTGAATAAACTGTGATAAATTTTGATGTAGTAATTCATAAACAATAATTAAATGATTTCTGAATTCTAGTTTTTTATATGCTTTTATTATATTTGTTTCATTTCTTGTGTTGTTGTTAAGTAAGTGAAGGATTTTGTATTCGGTTTCTCCTGATTCTCGAAATTTGTCCTGTGTTTTAAGGATTTTTATAGCGACATTTTGATGCTTTTTATGATCGTAGCATTTTAATACTTGACTGTATGACCCTGAGCCTAATAATTGGATTATTTCATATCGGAAAAATATATGGTCTTTTGGTTTTATAATATAATTACCTGATGGGTCTGTAAAAATTGCATTTTGTTTAACAGCATCTTGCCCGATAAAATATAAAAATTTATAGGTGTTAATTTCATTTTTTTCAAAGTCGGTTAAATGATGTGGAAAATTAGTGAGGACTTCAGAAGGGGTCATTTGTTTTGTTTGGGAAAAAGATGAGTTTTGAATTTGGTAATTTGAAGGTTTTGGGCGAGACTTTTGAGGGTTGGATTTTGGGCTTGGTATGGATTTTATTTTAGCTAAATTCAAGGGTATAACTATAGATTTCTTATCAAAGGACATAGGAGCTTCAAATTTTATTAAAGCTTTACGGTTTTTTTTTGGTATGTCGAATGGGGTTAATATTAAAGGTTCTTTTTTCAAACTCTGCATTACCCTTGTTCTAGTTGATGATAAAACATACTGCCTTTTGAATTTCATTACTTCTCCTTCAATCATTTCAATAATAATATAATGATTTTATAGCCAAAATAGTTAGTGATATTATAAAAGTTACAAAATAAATATATATAAGATAATAGAGATGTGAATTTTATGACTATGACAAAGGCTTAAGGTTTGGGGAAATATCTTTGAGAGATTTTAAATGGCTGATTTATAATTTATAAATCAAATAATTTTTTTGAGTTAAATTTTATACGTGTTAACTTTAAATTAGTATAAGAATGATTGTGTTATTTTTAATATAGCAATTTTTAGTAAGTTTAGGAAAATATATAATAAGCTATGAGGTTTATTAAGGTTTTGAGTGTATGTTGGAGGGATTATGAATTTTATGATTCTTGAATTAAATATAGATATTCATAACAGTTGATGATAAAATCAGATAAATGAAGTCTATTTTTAGTATTTAGCAATAGAGTTTTAAAGAATCTAAATATTTCTAGCACCCTAGACTTAAAACAAACACAAAAAAATCATAGATAAATTTTTTATAATACAATAATGAAATCCCCACAAAAAAATTAAATTAATCTATAACTAAACCATATATTTCAATAAAGTACTTGTCTAATATTACTTATTAATGATATCTACTTTTGTGACTTCATCACCATCAGAATCTGAAGAAGAAGACAGAGAAACTACTCCTTCATATTCCGTTTTGATGTTAGATTTTGCTAATTCTAAGTCGATCTCAGTTGCATTAGGAAATTGTTTCTGGACATCTTCTTCCATGTTCTTGATTATTTCAGCAGTGTGAGTAAAAAGCAAATCAGTTGATTTAACTAATAATTCTCTGATTTCCTGCTGTTTTAATGGATCTTGTGTAATTTTTTTAATATCACTTTCAAACACTTCAATTATATTATTCGCAACCTCTCTAGAATTGTATTTAACCGCAGCAGAAATTTTAAGACTATGACCACCTATGTATTCCGTTTTAAAATCAGCAATATCAGATATTTCTCCGCGATCTTTTAAAATATTTACAATCTTTATTTTATTTTCTAAATCAATGCTTCTACCAGAAAGGATTTCTATGTTTTCTTTGCATATAAGATAGCCAAGATAGATTTGTACGATTCCATTAGAAGCTTCACCTACTAAGTCAATCCAGTTTAGCCCTGTTGCATAGCAAGCGAGTGAAGTTAATATAGGCATACTTACACCAGTTATCGCTAAAACATTCTCAGTTACAATAGCATCTTGTATAGGATCCACACTTTTTTGTTTCAATATAATACTATAAGAAAGTTTTGATCTTTCAATCCAACGCCGATAAAAAGATAAATTATTATCTTGGCTTATGTCTCCCAAATTCTTATAGTATAAGTAAAACTCTCCGATACTTGAAAGAAAAATAATCTAATTATTTTTTACACTCAAAGATGTAGTATTGAAATGAAGTTCTGGAATCCCAAGCCCTGTATATAACGCGATCATAGGTGAAATAATATTATATATTCCTGAAATTCCAAAACACACCCCTGGAAGCAAGACAGCCATGTTCTTGACTTTTTTATAGCCTTAATATAAGATACCATAATTATAATTTTCGTCAGGCTTTTGCAGTGACTGACTATTGGCACTAAGCATAACAATATGGTTCAGAAAATCAATAGATGCTCTCATAAGTTCTGCTTTTACTGCCTGCGAACCTGAGAAATAAAAGGCTGCGGCTTTTAAAGCATTCTGGATACCATCAGCAGCAAGTTCTCTTTTAATCATGCTTTTGTTGATATCTTTTAACTCAGAGACTCCTCTAAAAATTCTGAACACCTTCATTTATTTACAATTAAACAGATTTTGTTAAATTTTTAAGTAATAATCTATGCAAGTTAGGCATACTTTTCATATCTTCAGCTTAATAAAAGGATTTTTTACCCGAAGAATAATTCTTATCATAACTCACTTAAATTATGGGTTTGAATATGAATGATTGCTTAGATTAAAAATTTTCATTCTAAATATATTAAAGCTTATAATCATCTTACAGTATTTATTAATCTATTTGAAATAATTTACTGATATAACAATTAAAAAGGTAATTATAAGACATGAAATAGAAAGCAAACTTAAAAAATATGCGAATGAAGAAACTAATTTTTTTTCATTATCGCATATCGTTTTATGTGATGAAGAATTTGAAAAACACTTAGAGAAAAACACGAAAAACAAAAAATAATCAAGTTCGACAGAGAAATAAAAAACTTTATCACGAAAATATACTATAAAAGAAGAAAATTAACAAGGGCTAGACAATAGTCAAGCGATAATTTCTAATACTAATACTAAAAAAGACTACTTATTTAAAAAAATATTTGAAACACAATTTATCTTTTATATAAAATAATTTTGCAGCTAATATAAAATTATAGTTTAGTTATGGAATATTTCCCATATATGAATTTTTCATCTTTATCTTTAATATGCAAAATTATTGTTTGATTTGATTTCTGCTACTAATTTTAAAGCATAAAACCACTCATAGCTGCATCTAAATAAAAATATCCCACAAAATAATTTTCAACTTTTCTTATCATAATCAACTAAAAAGAAAAAAAATTATCACAAAATATTAAAAAATCTTCTACTAAATAAACACTTAAAGTTTTCTACCATTTTGCCATACCTACCCACTATTACCAATTGTAACTATTTATTTTATAAACTATCCTAAATACCGATTTTCTCATTTTTGCTAATTTCGTATAAAAAGTTTTAACCTATCATAATCATTATCCCTTAAATTTCATAAAATATTTAGTCTAATATTAATTGCATAATCAAAGCAACAAATCAAAATAATAGAAAATTATTATTATGGAAAATAAAGGTGGAATGGAGGTGTAGCTTCATTAGCTTGTGAATAATACTGAGCTTGAATAATCTCAGCAAGTGACGAAAACCCAGGATCAACTTTATAAGAAATAAAAGTTGTCGCTGGAGACACTGATGCATGTATAGGACTTTCAGTTTTCTTTTCGCATTTTTTCTTATTAATCAAACTTTTCCATCTGTTTTTCACCTGATTTTCGTTTCTCCCTGGCAAACTCTTAGAAATTTCACTCCATTTATTTCCATTAGCACTCTGCATCTCTAAAATAAACATATCTTCTTCAATTGTCCAGTCTCCTTTCTTTAACTTTGGGTTTATATGATTAAAAAACCTTTCTCTACATTGCTTCCCTTTACGAAAACCTTTCTTTTCATGGAAAATATTGTTGAGCTCTTTAGCTATTTGTGCCCAGGCTTTAGTTCCTTGTAATTTTATCAAGTTTTCTAAAGCTTGATCTTCTTCAGCTGTCCATGTCTGTCGTAAATTTAGATTTAAGAATTCTGAACTTTGATCTAGAGGGTTGATAATAGGCTGAAATGTATTGCCTTCCTTGTTTGAAAAGCAGGGAACCATCCAAATCTCACCTTCTAGCATATATGGGGCGATTTTTTTGTCCATGTTCTTTTATTTATTTAAATTATCCTCGAAATCAGATATATACGTTTGGCTGAAAATGTATAAATTTTTTTGTATTTTTATATAGGACTGGCTTTTGGAAATTATGTAAAGGGGTGGTTTATAAGTAAAATAGAGGTTTGGATAGATGTTTATTGAAGGATGATGGGTGGAGTGAATTTTATTCAGATTTTGATGGTTAGATTTTTTTTTTTTTTGAGGAAGTAGGCGAATGATTGATAGAATTATGGAAGATCGTACTTATGATGGGAAAAATTTGGTTTTGGATGGAGTTGGAGAGGATAAGGAAGTTTGGTTGAGAAATAGAAAATAGAAGATAAAAGAAAATAGAGATTTTGATGGAGTTTATGGATTATATGAAAGATTTTACTTGTAGTGGTAAGGATTTTGAAGAGTTTGTTGAGATTTTGAAGGCTTTTGGGTTTAGGTGGGATGGAAGAGGTTTTTAGATTATGAAATTGGCGTACAAATCTTAGGAGTATTATTTGGTTTGATAAATATGCAAAGAGTAAGGAAGGGTGGATTGAATTACTAAAATTATATAACAAAGCTAATCTAATTTTAGAATTATGAGCACAAATGCCTAAGATCAAGAAAAACAATATCATAAAGTGTAATCATGATATTTAAATCAAAAAATAAAACGAATGCAAGTGTCTATAGAGAAAATTATAAGCTAGCCAATGCAAGCTTCTTAGTTTATAATATTTCTAATTAAAATAAGAAAAATATTAAAACTAGAATTATAATACAACTAGCAAGAAAATTATCATCAATCAAGACCAAAAATCAAAATTTGTCGTGTGTATCAAGAGAAATTATATAAAATATGATAGAAAATACAAATATGATATTTTAGCAATAAATTTACAAAAAACTAGCTTATTGCAATACTGATTTAAGTAAAACTAAATATCCATAAACATCTATAGAGAAAAAGTTAAAAAATCATAAAGGATCTCTTTGATAAAAATAAACTTGAAGTATATTAAGGATTTCTTTTGGAGTAACAGTAGAATTTAGCATTGACATGGAGAATAACAGACTAAAAGCAAAGAAATATTTTAAAAACTCTTGACAAACAAAACTAAAAATATGAAACTACAAAAAATCATATGAAAGGAAATGCAAGCAGTATATATCATTATCAGTTTATATATTATTTTAAAAGCTGATTAAGTTTGGGTAAAACTTAATATTCATCAACATAAATAAATTAAGCAACATATAAATTTCAGACAGGTATATATAAAAATATGATTCAAAGGGCAAATCAAACAATTTTCAAATAAAATAGAGAATATGTCAAGCTTACATCAAATCCACATTTTATTTTTACAAAAATAACTGAAGAATAAATTAAACTTTTAATAAACTGGTTAAAATAATAATTAGGATTTAATCATTTAAAAAACTATAATATTTTAGAGAAGATATTTAGCATAAATAGAGCTAATGGGTAGTTAACTATGTGTAAATTTTATAAAAACTTATGCTAAATAATATTGAAAATAATAAAGCTAATTGAATAATTAAATACTATCTTTAAAGAAGCTATAATATAATGTCTTTAGTATTTATATTTATAACTGCACAAATTTAGAAGGATAATTTCTTATTATTATCTTTAGTTATCTTTGCTTATAAAAAAATATTTAGATAAATCTTTCAATTTAACTGGTAAAATATCTATTTTGTATTTCATTAGGTTTATAATAAAAACAAAGTACTAAGGCTATGTATATTAAAAATTTATATGAATAACTAAATAATGTAATACATTTATTATAGTATTACATTAAAATACTCTACTTGTAAAATTATATTCCAAACAATTACACTTAAATAACTAAAAATTAGTTAATCTAACATAATAAATACTTATTATTCTATTAATTCTAACTTAACAACTACTTTTAGTATTTTTATCTATCAAATCCTAGTTTCTTTATACGATAAATTTCTATATTCAACAATTTAAAAACTACATCCATTTCTAATAAAATTCTTTGTTTACCCTAAAAATAACCCTTAAATACCACCAAATCATCATTACTTTCATTACACCAAAATTTTGTCAAAATAATAACAATTTTCATACCTAATATTACCATTTACAAACATTTTTTTGAAACCAAATCATCCAAAGCTTAAAGTATTTATATTTTATAACATAAATATCTAATGCTATAGCAATCAGATCGAATTTGTGCTAAGTTTATAAAAAATTACTTTTCCAGCATTTGAAAACCCAGACATATTTGTATAATTATATTAGAAACTAAAAAAAATATAAAACAAAATAAAGCTTTTATGTTATTCTAATAAGTAAAACCTCCATTCATCATATAATTTGCTGTCATCATAAATGAATAATAATAATACCATTGCATAGACTGATAAATCATTTCAGAACCATTAGGAATAATCTGATTTGGTACCTTTTTAGGCGATTCAGCCATCTTAATTTCACTTTTTTTTATTACAGGTGCTGGTTCTTTTTTTTCCATTTTTTTAGCTTTGTATAAGCGAATTTTGTATGTTTTCCCAATAGTGAGTAAATCACTGTTTTTGAGTTTTATCCATTCTAAATAGATTTTACTTTGTTTTTTCTCGCAAAAATACACGAAAAAACAGTCCAAATTTGTGAATCCTACTCCTTTGATGAATTTTTTCATTATGCTCATAGCAGAAAGATTAGATGTTATAGCGAAGTTAGCATTCTTCGTAGAAGGTGTTATCCCTTTATTTTTTAGTATTTCGCAGTTAACATTGAATTCATGTTTTTTTGGTTTTGAGTGAGCTACTTCAGGCTGATAGACTTTAAATGGTTTTCGTATACGTTTTGAGTATCTACCATTATTCCCTTCTTCAGTGCTCGTAAGGTTTGTACTCTCAGAATCGTTGGCTTCCATTATAAATTATAATCTACTAATATGGTGACCGAAAAACCTAATTTTAGCATAGGAATAAGGTAATTGAATAAGCCATTGCATTATTTTATAAAAGACCACTTAAACTTAAATTATGAGGAAGGAATTAAAAATGTTTGATAATGTTGCAAATGGCATGGGAACAGAAAAAGGGTCTTAGTCTTAACATAAAGCAGAAAATGCTATTAATAAGTATAAATATGATCTAGGTAATGAAAATTAAATTTCTAATTATATACACATAAGAAAAGTAAAAGTATAATAATTTACAACATATATATTGAATAAAAATCTGAATATATTTTCAGTTGACAACAATTATATAAGACAAACCAGCATTCCATTTTTTATATTGTTTAATCTAAATTTCTTGTAAGAAAATTATAAATTTTATCAAAAATGTTAGTATGATATAATCATATATTAGTCAAGATATTTTATTGAGCTTAATAGTAAAAAATTCAAAATAATATGATAAATTTAGTACATAAAGATCAAGAATAAATATAAAGGAATCGAGAAAAAAATTCAAAATATGAATAAAATTTATTTAAAGTAGGAAAAGTTCTATATGTAAAATAAATGAGAATATTTATAAATATTGAATTATTTAGATAACTTGAATACAGATTGTAAGATTTTGGCTAATGATTTGTTTAGTATAATATCATGTTTATAAATGTATATATAATTTCTAATAATGTTTTTTATTTACTAAAAAAGTTGTGAGTTTGAAGATTTGAAAAACTTTCGACTGTCATAAAAAATCGTCAGCTATTTGGTTTTTTAAATTTGACATTTTATGGGATAAAGAAAGATTTTGTCTAGAAAATGGTTTGAGATTATTTTATACAAAGAAAAACTATCAAAAATGTTTACAATGAAAAAAATCTTTTATTTAACCTGAATCTGTATTAAAAATAAAGGGCTGGTATTAGTTTTTATTAAAATTTATATTTAGGGTTAAATTATTCGGATAATTTGGATTTTATGTAACTATTATAAGCATAAAAATTGTTGATAAATTTTCATAGGAAAATAAGTAAAAGAGAGTTTGATTTTTATGATGTCTAATTAAGCTATTCAACTTGGCTTATTTTTGAATGAACTTGATACTAAGTTTTTTTATACTAAATGTATTTTTTAGATTTGCAAAAGATTCTGAATGAGTTTATGACTATGAGTATGAATATAAAGTTGATGTATAAACAGCATGCAAAAATTACATAATCAGATAATTTACTGCATTTTAAGTGTTATTATATATATTCTAAGGATAGTTGAGATAATTTTTTTCAAATATAATAAATGTGGAAAGCTGGAGAAATTTAGAGATGAAAACATAATAAAAGTTTATGTGATTATTTTTTATCTTTTGGTCTGTCAAATTTCTATAATATAAAAATTTATTGAAGGTCTCTGGCTTATTATGCTAATTATTTGAGCAATATATATATTATATAATATTTTCATTATTATTACCTTTAGAACATACCAAATATGGATATTAACTATAGAGCATATTTAAGAGCATTATCTATACATTCAATCTAATACACTTTACTTATCAGAAATCATGATTTAGAATTTGCTTGGACTAAATTTTGTAATAAAAATGTCTGGAGTGGATCTTAGGAACGTGTCTTTAGATGCTTTGCAAGCTGAAGTGAAAAGAAGGTTTGAATGCAGCTTCAAGCCACGTAGCAGAGTTGTTCTTGTTGGCCCAGCTGGTTCTGGAAAAGGTACTCAAGCTCCAAGGCTTAGTGACGAAATGTGCTGGTGCCATTTGTCAACAGGAGATCTTCTCCGTGATGAAGTGAAAAAAGGAAGTGAACTAGGTCGTGAAGCAAAGAAAATTATGGATGCAGGGGGTTTAGTAAGTGATGATATTGTTATTGGGATGATCAAAAACAAGATTAGTGAGCCCATGTGCTCAAATGGTGTGATTTTTGATGGCTTCCCAAGAACTGTAAACCAAGCTAAAGCTCTTGACAATATGTTGGCATCTGATGGAAAGCAAATCGACAAAGCTATTGAATTCGATATTCCAGATCAAGTATTAGTTGAAAGGATTACTGGTAGGAGAATCCATTTAGCTAGTGGTAGATCTTATCATATTAAATTCGCCCCACCTAAGGTTGAAGGAATTGATGATATTACAGGAGAACCACTTATTCATAGAACTGATGATACTGAAGAGGCTCTTATGAAAAGAATGAATAGCTATCATGCTAATACTGGGCCAATATTAGATTATTATAAGCAAAAGGGTAGATTTGCAAAAGTTGATGCTAACAGAAATGTTGATGATGTGTGGAATGATTTGAAAAATGCTGCAAGGCCTATTTAGGTAGATAAATTTATTGAGGTTTTTTAGATTGTGAGTGTGTGTGACGATAAGATTTTTTATAGTAGGAAAGAGATTTTTTTGATTGAAGTTTTTTATATAGGATTGGAGGAAGGTTAGAGAATTAAGGATTTTTAAATGAGGATTGTGAATGATGATAAGTTTTAGCAGAGACTTTGAGGATTATAGGTTAGGGCTAGTAGGAAATGTTTGTTTATTGTTGAAGAGGGAGATTTTTGCATAGGGATATTGAAATATTTGTAATTAATAGTTGAAGAGAAGTTTTTGAAATTTATGAGGAATTGGATGGGATATTAATTTTAGATTGTTATAAAGTTTATTGTGTGCTGTGGCTTAGAGAATATTTTTGACAAAAGTTTTGTATTTATGATGTTTTTATATAGGTATGATTGATATACCGAATTAAGTTTATCAATTGTAAAATAAAGGCTAATTAATAATTGTTTTGATTTTTGAAGTTTGATGAGTTTTTAGTAATTCTAAAACTAATTATTTTCATTAAATTCTCATTATTTTTTTCTATCTTGCTTAGGTGCAATTGTTTTATATTACTCAGCCCATTTTTGAGCCTATTCATTAAAAAAATATACTATAAAAATTATCACAAACCACATCATAACTTTATCTCTCTTAAATGTATCTCCCTAAAAAAATCAAGCATTATCACATAACTTTGAATAATCAAAAAAACATTTAATCTTGCATCTTTTTATTCAAAAAATCCAATACATCTAAAAATTAATATTTAAAATCTACCACAAAACACAAGATTACTTCATTATCCTACAAATCTATCATCATATAATCATCTTAAACAAAAAATTTATCCTACACCCAAAAGCATAATAATCTATATTTTCCACATCTATAATAATCTATATTTTCCACATCATTTAAAAAAACTCCTAATTTCCTACAAAACTTATAACCATAATGAATAATAACGCTAATTACGACGCAACTCATTCAAGTATGAAAAAATCGTCTCAGCTTTATTCGCCCTAACAGCAGTTTTTGCACTATTACTCCTAAACTTCAATATTTCCATATAATCTTTAATCGCACAAATTCCATCTTCAACATAAATATTATACTTCAAAGTTGTTTTAGCTATCAAATAAAGGAATTTAGGTTTTGAATAAATCGATATTCCAACAAAGTTATTCTCTTGAGGATTTGTAGGTACAAACCCTGCACTTTCTCCATCAACATCATCTGACATATTATTCAAAAAAACAAAAAATTTCTTAAATGATGATAATCCTTCTGTAGCTGTTCTTTGCATTCTTCTCCCTTTAAATTCTTGAACTTCTGGTACAGGTGCATCATTTTCATCAATAACTTTAGTACCAAATTCTCTTATAGAAGTAAAAGAACTTTTATATGTATCATAAAGATGGAAATGTAGTGAACTTGGGTTCATAAGTTGTTCTACTGATGTAGCTCTTTGTAATGCTCTTGTAAAAGGTATGTTTATAAATGGTAATGGGGTAAAAACTTTAGCTATTGATTTTAAGATGAGTATAGCTTTTTGGGGTTTCCCATTTTTTACTAAAGATTTCGCATATAAAATATTAGACTTTACCCAGAACTCAGTAGGAACATAAGTGTTTTTGCATTTTGTTATCATTTCAAAAGCACTTCTTTCTAATACTGCATATTCACTTGTAGCTTTTAAATATTTAAATAATAAAGTAAACCCAATCATTCTTATTCCAGTTAAATTGCAGATACTTTGCAACTTGTCGATAGCTTCTTTTCTTTTCCCAAGTTTCCAAAGTATTTTAGCATTGAGTATCCCTGCTGAGACTTTATGGAAACCTTTAACTTTATTACATATTTCTAAGCATTCATCTATTACTTTAGGGGTTAGTTCATCGCCTTCAAGATATTTTTCAGCTTTTTGCACATCATTTATATACATTTGCATGTCATTTGACCAGATTTTCAATTGATCCCTTTTAGTTTGTGGGAGGTTTTCAAATTCAGCTTGAGCTTTTACTATATATTTATATGCTTCTAAATGATGTCGGTTTTGCATATAAGCTTTTGAAAGCCAATAATAAATTTTCCCTAAACGTGACAAACTACAAAGTCTCGCACATTCTTTTAATGCCCCAACAGCCCCTGCAGCATAAGTATTATCTTCAGATTTACATGAAAGTCTACCAAATTCATATAAGAATATAGGATATTCACTGTTTTCAAGGAATTTCTTTTGTAATAACTGTAAGGCACTTGAAACTTTACCTGTTTTAAAATAAGACTTTGCACATGCTATGCACATTATTATATAATAATTGTTATACTCTGGACTTGTAACTCGTAAAAAGGCTTCTGATGCAATATCTTCAGCAGATTCATAGCTTTTTTCTGTGTAATAATAATAACACCATAGTTTAGCATAAGCTTCAGGTCGATATGGATATTTGCTAATAAGTTCTTTCATTATATCTTTAGATTTATTCACATCTGTATCCATATAAAGTTCACTCCAAGCTAAATACCCTAAATAAGGATCGATATTTTTGAGTTTTGTCGCAAAATACTCAGCTGCTTCAGTTTCAACACCATTTCTACATAGTTCCATATTACACCATAAAGTTTCTGGGGTTTCTGGAAGGGCATCTAACCTTGTCATAAGCATATCTTGAGATGCTGATTTTTGATGTAGACAACATAAGATGCTTTTTGGGTTAGATAAAAATTTTATTGGTTTATTGATTTTAACTGATAATGTTATACTCCATTGTAAGTAAAATGTATCTGGTCTTAATGATATAGCTTTTTCAACATAAGTTAAAGCCTCGAAATACCTACCTTCAAAACTTGCTAAGCGGCCTAAGCCGAAATGTGCTTCATGGCAGTTTGGATCTCTTTCTAGCATTTGGGTAAAGTGTTGTTTACATACTTCATACTCATAATCAGGGACTAAATTTTTAATATCTTTTCCTCGAAGTATGAAAAAAATTAAAGTATGAGTTTGGCCTAAAGATGAGATTCCGTTTAATTTTTTTCCAGTGTTTTCAAGAGACTCTTGTTCTCGGAGTTTTCTCCGTTCTGCGATTTTTTCCATAAGTTTGTCTTCAGGTTGTTGGCTTTCTACTACTGAATGCTCAGAGTCATAAAAACTGTGTCCGTTTGTCTCTTTGTACCTTGTAAGTATAAAAGCGTTTTTTTTACATATTTTCAGCTGTCTTCGGCAGTAATCGTAGAAGTCTTCGATCATTTCTTCATTAAATGATGGGTCTGTGTTGAAAACATCAGGTGCTGAAGGGCTAGATTGAGTGGTTCTGTTATCAGTCATTTTATTAAATATTTGGCCATTGATTATTAAAAGTGTAATACACAATCATGATAAACATATGGAATTGTATAAGAAGCTTTGTAATGAAAAGTAAAGTTTCGATTAAGAAATGGATATGTTGAAGATAAGAAGTATATGGGAAGTCTTTATAAGAATTGTATGATTTTTTATTTATGGCACAAAAAAATTATGTTGGTATAGGGCGACAAAATCAGATGAAATGGTAAATTAGTAAAGAAAACTTATTAAAAGTTTGATGAATTATCGGGGTTATGGCGAAATATGGGTTTTTTGTTTTTGATTAGATTTTTATGACTCTTTAGGGTTGTAATGAAAGGCGATTTATGAAATTTTATATTGGGGTTTATGTAAAACCTGAAATCTTGAGGTGAAGCAGATTAATTAGGATTTCTGGTGTATGTAATGTGTTATAAAGATTTATAAAATGGATTAAATGAAAGCAGGATATCTGATATTACATTGATAAACTGTTAACTGTATTATATAGAGTAGTGAAATGCTGTTTCCATAAAATTAAATGTTTCTGATATGAATAAAAAATGCTCACATACCTAAATAATATTGTCAGAGAAAAGATCTTAAATTTAGATACTTTCAAAGACAACTTGATATATTCTAACAAAGTTGATTAGTTGCAGTTGGAATAAGACAAAACTATAAATGGTTTTAATATTATATATTTTTGTTAATAACTTAATTAAAAGTAAAAAAATAAAGCTTAGATGCTTAAAATTAGTTTAATAACTATAAAATTCCTCTAAAATTTATTGTTTTTATAGGCTAGATTATAATATTTTATGTAAAAGTTCAATTTATATCATCTAAAATAATTACGACGTGAAAAGATTTATACTTTCAATCTAATTAGCATTTTAAATATCAAGATTAATATTAAAATAGCTTTCTGTAGCATATCAAAAAGCACAATCCAACTACAAAATTAAGGAAAACCTATCAATTTCCCCATCTTCATTTCCTATCCAAAATTTCTCTTTCCAAAACCCCATAATTCTAACAAAATTCAAACCTTCATCCTTCTAACGAAATCCCATAAATAAAAGCTTCATATAAATAACTGACTACTTTTTAAAAGTTCAAGCCCACACAAAATCCAATCTACCAAAAAGTTTACCTCTTACTTAAAGTTCTTGATTAAACTCTCCAAAACAAAAGTCGATAATTTTACTATGCATCCATATAAGACAAGTTCAAAAATCCTTAAAAGCTCATAAATAAAGATTCAGAAACTCTATGCAAATATTCTGTTAAAGTATTAGAAAGACTAATTCAGGTTATCACAAAATAAAAATTGGAGGAATAGTTTGATAAGACAAAAATTCTATAAACAATGTTAGAACTTGTTATTGATACTCATGAGTATTCAAGAATTCAATGTTGTAGTTTTATAATAAGACTTAGTTAATGTACCAAAAGTGACAGAATATATGAATAGTAGTAAATAATAGTTGATATTTTATTTTATGAAACTATCCTCAAAGAATCATGCATAATCTTCTATTATATAATACTTCACAAACAGTTTATCATAACAAAATTCTACCCTAAACATCTCATTTCCTATAATGCATATATCATTTTTTATACAAAAAACACCTACCTATATTAGATTTTACTTAAATATACTGATTTTACTATAAAATTCATAACAAATTATCCCAAATAAGCCTAAAAATAAAAACATAAATTCATATACTTCATCAAAACAACTGCTTCTAATCAAATTTAAATTAATCTTCAATTTATTAAAAATTATCAAAAAGCCTATATCTCCATATAAATATACATAAATTCTACAAACTTAAATCTAAATCATAATATAAAATATAAAAAACTCCTAATTTAACTTCCAACTTCGAAAATACTCTAATAATAATTTAAAATATACTAAACAAACCCAATATGAAACCTAGAATTTCAATATAATATGGACAAGATCTGGGGTTTTACAGACTATATCTATACAGCCGAAAGATACACAATAGGTTCAATGAACATCGAACTAAAAGAAAAACTTTCTGAAGGTGGTTATGCTTATGTATTTAAAGCTGTTGATACTAATACAGGCCAAGAATATGCAGTAAAAAAAATCCTATGTCAGTCCTCAGAGCTCCTAGCAATGGCTGAAAGAGAAATTGATGTCATGAAATCTTTACCAATACATGATAATATAGTCAGATATTATGACAGTCTTATAATAAACCAAGGAAACTCCAAAACTGTTCTAATTGTTATGGAATTGTGCACAGGAGGCACTTTAGTTAATTTATTGGAAAAATATAACAGACAGTTAACTCAAGCCCAAATTTTCTTTGTAACTAAAGAAATATGTCAAGCTATTCTTGCAATTCATTCAGCTGGTTTTGTCCACAGAGATATTAAAATTGAAAATGTTCTCCTTCACAACAAGAAGTTTAAACTTTGTGACTTTGGTTCTTGTAGCAGAGAGATTTATGACCTAGCTTCAGCATCAAGAAATCAGCTACTAACCTACCAAGAGAGATTTGAAAGGGAAACTACGCTTATGTACCGACCTCCAGAAATGATAGATTTATATCAAAGATACACAATTGATTTCAAAGGAGACTCTTGGATGTTAGGTTGTGTATTATTCACTTTAGCTTTTTGTAAACACCCATTTCAAGATCAAGCCCAGTTGGCAATTGTAAACGCCCATTACTCATTTCCTCAGAATTCTCGTTTTGATGATAAATTACATGGGCTAATATCTTGGATTTTAGACCCTAACCCTAATACCCGGCCTTCAATATCTGAGATTTTTCAAGGGATTTCTAATTATGATAATATTCCATCTTTTGGCTCTGTAGCTAACAAACCTCAAATTCGATCAAAAAAACGTGTTGATAGGGATTTAACTGAAGAAGAAATCAACTTAGAAATGCTTAGAATTAGAAATGAAATGGAAGCTAAAGAAAAACCTAAAGGTAAAAAAGAACTAAATATCTGGGGAGCTCCAGCCGCTGCCCCAAGCCAAAATGCTCCAAATATCAATATGGGATGGGCGAAATTCTAGTTAATAATCTTATAATTTTATGGAAATGATTATTTTTCATAAGTATTCTGAATCGAATAATAGACTTGGTAAATAAAACTAGAGGTTGCTTTGAAGATTGAAATTACGATGATGATAATCTAAGATTTTATATTAAATGCAAAGTTTTTTAATACTTAAACCTGGGTTTGCTATAGTTTTTGCCATGAAATTAGATATAAGAATATATTTATACAATAGTAAAAAATCCTTGTAGAAAAAAAACTTATGCTGATGAGTTTTTATAATTAGACATGAAATTATTAAAACCCTTAAAATCCTTTGGCATCTTCAGGATTATTTTTTGACATAAATTAACTATATCAATTCTTAAAAACTCCACATAAAAATTCTATGTCAAAAAATTAAAAAAATCTAAGTCAACCCATCCAAATTAACTAAAAAAGTAATATCTTTACCTTAAAAACCTAAAATCCTATCTTATACCCAAGCAACATAAAAACTAAAATCATAGACTATACCAATCGAATATAATGTCAAAGTTCAATCCATACAACGACAATGGCGGCACAGTAGTTGCTGTAGCAGTCGGTTCACGAGTAGTCATAGGAGGTGATACTCGTATTTCAAACGGCTACAACATCCTAAGCAGGAACTACAATAAAGTCACCCAATTGACATCGACAAATTTCATAGCAACATCAGGTCAAGTCACCGATGCCCAAACTTTACATAAACTTCTTCTAGCAAAAGTTGCTTTATATAAACATCAGCATGGTCATGAACCTTCATTAAAAGCCTTATCTAAGTTATTATGTGTAACTTTATATTCAAGAAGATTTTTCCCTTATTATACTTTCAATTTACTTTGTGGTATTGATGATGATGGACAAGGTAAGGTTTTTGGATATGATGCGATTGGAAGTTTTGATGAACTTAAGTATGGAGCTCAAGGAAGTGGTCAACAATTAAGTATTAGTATACTTGATAATCAGATGAAAGGGACAAATAGAAATGATGATTATAGTTTTAATGGTGACCCTGTTGGATTGGTTAAAGATGTGTTTAATGCGATTGCTGAAAGGGATATTTATACTGGAGACCATGTGTTGATATGGGATGTTAGTCCTCAAGGAATCAATCAGTCAGCGTTTAACCTTAGGTCAGATTAATAGCATGGGTGTTAGGATGGAGGTAAATGAATAATTTGCTTTTGATTTAGTGAGAATTGTAGGGCTTATTTAGGATAATTAGGATTTTTTTAAGTGTTTAGAAAATATTGCTCAGATAGGAATGATTTATATCAGAAAATGTTTTGGATATGATAAGTATTTGGATTTTATGATTTTTGTGTATAAGAGAGTTAGAGATATTAATAAGATAAGTTCAGCTTTAAGGTAATATATTACATGATTTTTATATAAAAGATTATTTTAAGTGTGCGCTTAAAAAGGTATGTGAATCAGGGTATAAAATAAAAATAGGTGTTTATTATAGAGATTAAGATTTTTGTCTAAAGATTTATGCTTGTATATACATAATTATGATAAAAAAAAAGGTTATAGGCTTTTTATAATAACTCAGTGTAAGTTTTTTATAATAATAACTGTTAAAGATATATTATATGGGACAGAAATCTGGAACATGCTCGATTCTTTGTAATTTTTGTCAAGGACGAACGAGTCCTGAAATTATTAGTTATAACTATTTAAACAGCGCTTATGCTGAAGATAGAGAAAAGATAAGAAATCATGAGCTTATAAATAACACTGAAGAAATAACTCAAAATGCATCAATTATTCAAGATATATCTAGTACTTGTCAGGGAACTCATACAATAAGTCAATCCCCAATATCTTCTCCATCAAAAAGTCCTTCAAAAATGAGAGTTTATTCTAAGAATGCAAAAACTTCATCAACAAATTTGGTTAATACTTGTATCAGAACTTAATAAAAAATCCTATATTACAATAAATCTAAGGAATCCTATATGATAAAATTACATAATAAATCTAATAATCTTAATGAATATNAGTCAAAATTCAGACAATAGTTTTTTTTAAATTAGATTAGCATAACTTAATAAAAAATCCTATATTACAATAAATCTAAGGAATCCTATATGATAAAATTACATAATAAATCTAATAATCTTAATGAATATGAAAATAAGAATGATTTTTACAAAGGAGTTTTAATATAACAACATATAAATTTTATAGTAAACCGCATAAATTATTCTTAACATTAGCAAGTATTCTTTGCAATAGTAATCTTCGATGTATTGACATTTTTATCATGGCACTATATTTATTATGGTCTGGAGTTATAAAATTGTTGCTTTAATTCTTATTGTCCAACAAATATATGCTGGAACTACCAAAGATCGAAGTGTTATCCATGATAGCAACATGAGTGAATTTTTGCTTTTTGGAATAATTTCGATTATCTGCGTCCTTTTTGGTGGTCTCATGTCTGGATTAACTGTAGGATTATTAGGAATAGACGAATTAGATTTAGAATTAAAAATTTCAAGTGGGACACCTGAAGAAAAAGCAACAGCAAAAAAAATCTTGGCTGTAATAAACCATCACCATTTACTTCTAGTCACACTACTACTCGCTAACTCAATGGCCATGGAAGCCCTTCCTCTATTTCTAGATGAAATGTTCAACACAGAACTCTCTCTTTTTATAAGTGTGACCTTCGTCCTAGCTTTTGGTGAGGTTATTCCCCAAGCCTTATGCACAGGTCCAAATCAAATGAAAATCGCAGGAAAAATGGTCCCGGTCGTAAAATTCCTCATGACAATATTTTTCCCAATCAGTTACCCAATAGCAAAACTCCTTGATTATATATTAAAACATGAACAAAGCTCAGTAAAACTCAATCCAAAAGATTTAAAAACCTTTATTTCCCTTCATGAAAGTTTCAATAAAAGCAACGATATTGAAAAAGTTGGTTTAGAAAAATTCCAAATCAGTATGATGCATGGGGTTATCGACTTAAACAAAATCAAAGCTAAAGTCCTAATGAAACCATATGTCGACTTTTGTCCTTTAGAAATCAATGGGCCAATAGACCGAAAAGTTCTTGAAAAACTAGCATTAGCAAATTATCATTCAATACCAATCTACAAAGGCCGGAAAAGTAATATAGTTGGTGTTATAAAAAACCAAGAACTTTTCAAAATGTGGGAAGGTGACACAATTGAAAATAATGACTTTACTATAAAAGACCCAATTTACGTCAATACAAAAAGCAGTCTTTTATACGTACTAAAAATATTAGAATCACAACAAGCTTCACTAGGATTTGTAACCAATGAAATCAATGGTAAAATAAAAATACTAGGGGTTATTACAAAGGAAAATATATTGGACTTCTGTTTATGTTCAACTAATCTACAAGAAAGGTCGGAAATAACTGACATATCTCGTGCTCTTGCTGAATCACTCGAACAAGTTAAACCTCAAAAAAAGAAAAATTTCAGTGCAATGCGAGAAAACCTACTTTAATATTTTTAAACTAGATATTTATTGTTGCTGAAAGGTACAATAAATACTTAAATATATCCTAAAAAATTTCACATTCGCATTTAGCTTCATGATTTTTACCAAATTCAGCCCTGTCTTTTATATAGTCTTCTATTTCAACAAGTTTTTGGTTTAAAGTATTTTCTTCTTCTTCTAATGTTTGGATTTCATTTTGCCTATATTCTAATATATTTCTTGAGTCTTCGATTCGTCTTTCTAAGAAAGCAATTTTTTCTATTAATTCCTGAATGTTTATCTTTGGGTTTTGTTCTTGCTCTGTGCTTATTGGCTGGCATAAATTTGTGCTGGTTTTTGAGTTGTTATTTGGTATAGGATTAGTTGCTTGTAATTTTTCACGTTCAGCATTTGAGAGTTTATTTGAAAAAAATGCAAAAGCAGTTAGTCGTGATGTGAGATAGTTAGCGATTTCTTTGGTCTTTTTATTGATGAGTTCAAGGTCGTCGGAGTCTACACTTGAATTATCTTCGGCGATTGAAACATTTAAACTAGCTATGCTACTGCAGATTGACCGAAAAGATGAACCTAGCATGCTTGGACTTTCTAAAAAAGATCCTTGTTTACTACTAATATCTGATGGGCTGAGGAAACTTAAGTGGTTATTGTCCATAATTATATAAAAACAAAAATCTAATCTTGCTGTCATTTCTATTGATAATATTAAGTATTTTAAATATAAAAGCAGTTTAATATAGTTTGATTAATAATGGATATTAAATTTATGGTTTGATAAAGATTTAGATAGTTTATGAAGGGTATTGGGTATATGATTATGTTTAGGAAAAATTTTAGAGTTTGTATTAGGGTATAAAGTTTGAAATCTAAGGATGAACTTGTGTTGTTTTGTGTTTATTATTTAGTGCAAATAATTAGTTTTTCTTTAGATTTTGATTGTGAAGTGTTAAATTTGAAGTTAATGTTTGAGGAATTTTATAATGTTATAATTTTATAAGGAATCGAAAAGATATTGATGTATTGAGGAGGAAAATATGAATATTTATGAAAAAGTAGTAATTTAATAAAGACTCTGCAGTTTTGAAGAAAGTATAAATAAAGATAATTTGTTAGAATTTTTTTTTGATGTTTTAATTAGGCTAGTTTTATGGGAATTTTTGTATTTGTTAGAATTTTTTTTTGATGTTTTAATTAGGCTAGTTTTATGGGAATTTTTGATTTTTTGTTTAGATGTATATAATTTTTTAGGGATTAATGTGTATATAAATCAGAGACTCCCTTAAGACATAATAAAAGATACTACCCTCTTCATAAATACTTTATATTCGCCATTTTCACTTTATCCTTTTGTAAACATTTATAAGTCTCAGCTCTTGAAATTAAATCATATAAAAAGTAAAAATTTAGAATTTTTCAAACCTTAGACAGCCACTATTTCAATAAAAAATTATCTCTAAGTAAGCTCTTATCAAAAATATAGCTCAATTCATGAAGCTAATCTATGATAAATAATTTTGCACACTCTTACAAAAATGACTATAAATTCATATAATCATCCTTTATCATCAAATTCCCACATGCTAACCAAAAAATACCCTACCAAGTACACAAAAACTAATACAAAATCCCCAAAATACTAATTCAAAAATAACTGCTAAAATTATCTTAAACTCTCATAATCATAATCATTACTCTTATAAAATCCTCTTAATCAACTAAAATATCAGCCAAAAACCAAACTAATCATAACTACATTATTTAATCACTACAAAACTGCTTTCTGAGTCATCATAACCTTAAACTCCTCAAACGAAATCCCACCTCTTTTTTCAAAATCCACCTCTTTAATAATATGAGTAATTTTCTCATCCGTATACGACAATCCCATTCTCTTAAACACAACCTTTAAATTCTCTAAAGTAATCTCCCCACTTTTATCAACATCAAATAAATTAAACAGCATCCACATCATCTGTTCATTAACACAAAGTCTACTACTAACCGTAGCAGCAAGGAATTCTGAATAATGTATTTTCCCATCATTTGCATAATCCAATCTTTTAAAAATCTCAAAAAGTTCCCTTTTAGGTAAGACAACTCCAGTTTTAGATAAAGCTATTTCAATATCATGTACAGTTAAATCCCCAGTTCCTTCTAAATCAAGTTCATTAAAAGCAGTTCTTAAAGCTTTAAGTTCTCCAACACTCATATATTTAACAAGTATCCCAACTGCAGCTCTCCACATTTCACTAGGAGGCATATAATTTTTTAATGTTGTGTAAATACTTATATCAACTGGTTCTTCTTTAGCTTGTTTCATCCAAGGATGTGCTAAAGCTTGTTCTGCATTTAATCTATTTTTTGGATTTTTTACTAAGAGTTTTGTTATAAGATCAATACCTTGTGGACTTATATGTTTGAATTCATGAGAATTTGTATTAAGTTCTTCATGTATTATGCTTCGATATATCTCAGATGCTGATGAACCTGAAAATGGATGAGTTCCAGTGAGCATTAAGACCATTATAACCCCTAAACTCCATACATCACATTTATAATCATATGGACCTTTTAGAACTTCAGGGGCTAAATAATAGGACGTACCAGCAAAAGTGTCAATATTTACACCTTTTTTACTTGTTTTTGCTGTAAATCGATGAGCTAGGCCGAAATCTATAAGTTTAAGCTCTGCATCTTTGTCTGTGCTTTCAAATAAAAAATTCTGAGGCTTGAGATCTCTATGGCAAATGCTGTTTTTATGTAAATGGTTTATAGCTCGCATCATTTTCTTCATGTATTTTGAAACCAAAGCTTCATTCAAACGGCCATTATGGATGATAACTTCGAAAAGCTCACCTCCAGAACAATATTCTGTGACTATATTAAAAAAGTACTCTTCATCAAAAAAGTCGTAGAGTTTGACTATATTTGGATGATCAATACTTGATAAAATTTCGACTTCGTTCTTGAGTTGAGTAGGATTGTCTTTAATTTTAGACTTTGTTATGGTTTTTATGGCAACTCGGAATTTCGGGTTGTCTAATCTTGCCCCTTTTCTAACAACCCCAAAACTTCCTTGTCCGATAACTTTTTTTAAGCAATAAATATCAGTTAGTTTATGAGTAACAACTTTTGGAGGCTCAGTCATAGGTTTTGAGACCTCTCCAACACGTTGATATGCTGATGATTGTGATGAGGATTTTTTGAAACAAGATCCCATGATTTTTATATCGTCATGGTTAAATAAAGGTATATTTAATTCAGGCAAATGAATATTGTAATTGCATTCATGACCTTGATGGAATGATTATTCACGTTTGTAATTGGGAATTTTTCATTCCATGGATATTAATGATAATTACAGTATTTATTACAATAAAAACGAATTTTATAATGTAAATACGTTTAAAAGTAAATATGGTTTTTGTAAAGTTTATTGTATAGGAAAATTAATAGATTTAGGTTTTTTGAAAGAGAAGTGAAATTTTTATACTTAGGAGTTTATTGAAATTATGACTGAGAAAAACTGGTTTTGGGATATAAGCTGATTAGTAATTTTTATTTTTATGGGTTTAGTTGATTTATTATATGTTTGAGAGAATTATAGATGTAGGCTTATGAAAAAAATTCAGAAAAATATTTTACATAAGTTATGTTTTATGTAGTTAGCTTTCTAAGGAGAAGGTTTCTATTTTTATTGATCAGTGCTTGAATTTTAGGATCTTTGAGGATATTAGTTTGCATAATATTACTTGGGGAGTTGATCTTTGTAGGCATTTTGGTTTTGCTTCTTTTAATTTGGATACGTTGCTGAGGGGATTCAACGGATTTCTCTTTCATTTTAGAGCTTGATTCTTTATTTTCTTTTATTTCAATGATTGAGTTATTAATATTAACAGTTTCGTCTGTCTTACACTGTTTTATCTTACGAATCTCTTTTGCAATTTTTTCAAGCCTTACAAATGTATTATTAAGTTTTCTAGATAAGCTTTCTGTCTCTATTTCCGGTAAAGAAATACTATAAAAATCACCAATTAAATCTTTAATCAAAAACTCTTTTTGTGATATTTTCTTCTTAATACCCTCAATATCAGAAACTTTGTTATTAAATTCTTGTTTTACCTCCTGAGAAAAATCGCAACCCATTACTTTTTTATATTAAAAAATCCCTTATTACTTTTTAACCTATATTCCTATTATAAAACTAAAATCTTATATCAAAGCCTAATCTTTTATATACTCAAAATTCATAAATAAATTAAATCATTTAACTTAATCTAATGGTTTACAGTTGTAAGACCAATACTCATGCTAGAGTAAGCCCTCTCTTTTTTCTTCATACACACATAAATAGATACACCTGAAGCTACTAATACTAATGAAAAAAAGTCCAAGAATAGTCAAGAAATACCAAGTGTTCCAATCAGATCCTTAATATTCTGTAGAATCTATTTTATCATTATTTGGATTACTACTACCTGGATAATAATAAGAAATAGGAGTAAACTGTTCAATCTCACTCTTACTATATCCAACAATGGCAATTGTACCATTATATTTCCCATTTGACTTGCATATTATAACAAAATTAAAATATCATATTTTTTCTAATCTAAAACAAAATAATTTCAATAAACTTGAATATATTTAAATACGGCTTGTTACGAATAAGCAAGAAATGTGCAGGACCTGAAAACTCTGCAAGATTATAAAAATTCAAATTATGTGCTAAAACCGCAGGGTAACTTGAGAAAAACTGTATTTTTTGATAATGACTTGATACGTATATGAAATTCAAAAGACGGTCTTTAATTTTGATACTAATGGAATAATAGATGTCTTAAGGCAACAAGTATATTTTATATATAAGTTATGGATACATATTTTATTAGTATATTTTGTGTATAAGAAACTGCATTATTTTTTGGAGTTGTAATACTAAATAAACTTTAAAAAATGTAAACTAAA